>PVIC010016812.1:0-33401 GCA_004025085.1 Thryonomys swinderianus | reverse complement strand
GAATATATAAAACAGAAAAAAGAACTCAAAAACTCTGACCCCCTCCCAAAATTTATATATTCATTCCAAAAATGGTTATCTTAAATGATTAGACACTTTTCAGATGAGGAAGTAGAAATGGCAAATAAATAAATGAAAAAATGTTCACCATCACTTGTCATCAGAGAGATGCAAATTAAAACAACACTAAGATTCCAGAAAGAATGGCTATTATCAAGAAATCAACAAATCCTGCCAGGGCTGGGGTAAAAGAATGTTTCTCCAGGGCCAGGGATTTAGCTCAGTGATTCTGGCATCTGCCTGGCAAACACAAGGTCCCAAGTTTGACCCCCAGTAAGTATCACATACCACAATCCTGGATATGGTGGCTCATGCCTGTAATCCCAACATTGGAGAGGCAGAGGTAGGAGGACTGCTATGAGTTCAAGGCTACCCCAGGCTATGCAGTGAGTTCAGGGTCAGCCTGAGCTACAAAGCAAAAACCCTGTCTCAAAAAAAAAAAATGCTTCTCCACTGTTGGTAGAAGTATAGACTGGTGCAATCACTATGAAAACCAGTATGGAGATTGCTCAAAAAATTAAAACTAGGCTGGCTTCAAACCACACTGCTACTGTAGGCCCCAGCCTCCCAGTACATTATAGGCATTGTTTAGAGGACTATCAAGTCCTCACACCTATCAAATGTGAAATTCACAATTCAAGGAAGTTTCTACCAAAACTCAATAATTTTCTATTAAACATGAAGGAAGCCAAAGTACCAAAGCCAAAGGACTCAATCTTTAATGTTAGTCTAACTCTACTTCACCTTATGTCTACATTAATACCACAGTTTTTTAGGTGATTTCCTGAGTCCAGCCAGATGTCACTGCCTTTGAACATCAACTATCATTCCCTACTGTCTATTATCCTGGTCTTCACTTTGCCTGTTGAAACTACCGTTACTTCAACTAACCCAATCTACTCAGCTTGACTTGCGTGGTAAGAACAGTAGCTTACATGTACTATACATTCTTTGCATTTGTCTTTGAAAATGGGTTGAACTGTCAACTTTAAACAAGCAACACAACGTGCCAGAAGTGGTACTGTGCTGCTTCTAAGCTCAGCAGGAAGGTCCCTACAATTCCTGTTCTTGCCTTCTTGGATCCCTTCTATGTAAGAACCCCAGGCTCTCCTCCAGAAATCAATGCATAAGGGCACAAGCTGATGGTTCCAACTAATCACTAAACTTGTGAGTGGAGCAACCTCAGATCGCCTTATAATAGCAGAGCCACCATGGGACCGCAGTCATGAGAACCTTGTGCATAACTACAAAACACAGCCAACTAAGGTTGATCCAATTGAAAAATCAAGAGCAATTCAGTGGTTGTTGTTTAAACCACTATGTCTCTATATTACACCATAGTATTTTATAATATATGACCAAAGTGTGTGTGTGTGTATGTGTGTACAGTTGGATTACATGTATAAAACCCATTGAAAAGATACAATTTTTAAAAACAGGCAATAGATTTGAATATACACCACTAACAAAGATACGAAAATGTTAAATAAGAACAAAAAAATGTTCAACATTGTTAAAAAATGAAAACTGAGGCCACAGTGAGGTAATACTGTATGTTTTTAAAAGCTAACATAAAAATCGTGACTGACAATCACAAATATTAGCAAGAATGACAGCTTGACTAGTAGAAATTTCAAAATGGTACAGATACTCTGGAACACAGCTGAGTAGCTTCCTATAAAGTTAAATATGCACTTAATGAATTCCCCAACAACTCCATGCCGAAGTACTTAGGAAAATAAAGATGCATGTTCATACAAATATGTAGTATAAGGCAAAGATTAAAGTGACTTTTTTCATAACCGCTAGAAAACAGAAATAATTCAATATCCTTCAGTTGATGAAAGGATTTTTTTAAGGATCCTAAAACTGTGGCACCTCTATACAATGGAATACTACATACCCATTAACACTGATGCCTTTTGTTTAGTTTATTTAGATTGTATTTTTTTTTTTTTGAGACAGGGTCTCGTTTTGTAGTTCAGGCTGGCCCTGAGCTCACTATGGTGCCCAGGCAAGCCGCCGCGGACTCAGCAATCCTCCTGTCTCTGCCTCCCAAGTGCTGGGATTACAGGCGTGAGCCACCACGTCCGGCATTGTGGTATGCGGTGTTGATTGTTGGTGGGCGTGTCTCCACGCCCAGCATTATATGTGGTCACCACGGATCGAACTCAGGTCCTTGCACTTGCAAGGCCAGCGCCGGAACCACTGAGCTAACCCTCCGGCCCTCTAGATTGTATTTACATGATATCACAGCATGACTTATGCTTCACCTCTTAGAAGTTATATCTACACTGAAATGTAAGTTGGATATGTAATTTCAATATATAAAAATATAAAGAAAGTGACTAAAAAGCTCCAACAATTATTTATAAAATAACAAGGCAAGTTTTCTTTCCTGCAACAAAAATAAGATATTTGGCATATAGAAATAAGGAAATGCAAGTATATTAAAGATATAATTAAAAGTTAGCAAATTTATTTCTTAAAACAGGGTCTCATTTTATAGTTCAGGCTGGCCCTGAGCTCACTATGTAGCCCAGGCAAGCCTCAAACAGCAATTCTCCTGCCTCTGCCTCCCAAGTGCTGGGATTAAAGGCATGAGCCACTATACCTGGCATTGTGGTATGTGGTTCTGATTGCTGGTGGCCATGAGTCACCACACCTGGTATTGTTGTATGTGGTTACCGGGATCAAACGAGGGATCTTGCGCTTGCTAGGCAGGTGCTGGAACCACTGAGCTAAATCTGAAGCCCAGCAATTATTTTTATGAGACTAATTTGGTAAACAGCACAATCTTTCAGGAGCAAAACTTCCTGTAGATGTAGAAAATTTTAATACAAAGCAAATGGCAAAATTAAGCAGCAGGTAGGTTGTAACTGTCTCCTGAGACATTTACTTGAGATTTCTGAATCAGTAGTTTCTCTGTTTCCTGTTCAAAGTGGCAATACAATTTATCTGGAGTCACAACAACTGGAATTCAAAGTGCCTCCCACGTGTAAAATGTATACCCTTGGGCAAATTAAATTACTTAAATATTCCCTATGACTTTCCATCTGTAAAATCATTAAAATGGTACTAGTATCTTATGAGATGATCTATGCAAAGTCCTTGGTACAGCACTTGGTATATGATAAACTTTAAATAAATGGTGGCTACTGGTATTAACCCTTAAATTGTCAATCTTTGGTTTTCATAAAGAATGAATACAAGACTGTATTGAAAGGTTATCTTTCCCATGTTCCTCTCTAATCACCTCTCAAAAATACAATACTCAAATTCAAGAAGTTATCAGTCTACCTGTAATCCCTAACCATTTAGCACCTGGTTGGATAGAACAAATGACATTGATGATATTTCATTCATTTGTGTAAAACTCTTAAATATCTAGCATGATCTTCAAAAAGACATAAGAAAACAAAAAGATCATGTTATGGTAAAAATATAATGCTGAAGTTAAAAGTTATGGAACTAGACAAAGGGAAAGACTTGAGATCTACAGGAAGAATAAATGTAGAGAAATGGGAGAACAGAAGGGCTACTCGAATCTTCTGTGCAGCCTTAGGGTATACAACATCACCAAATACTTTCTTCCTCCACAAGATGATAGAGCTCCTTGGTCTCCATTATTCTTCCCCAGCTATGCTTAAATTCTCTGTACAACAGAATACTCTCACTTTCCACATAGCAGCTGTTTCTCAAAAGGAACAGAACACTGAACTTTTTCTGTATGCCTTTCCCTCAAGGACCAATGACTACTTCTAACACAAAGACTCTCAAATCTTTACTTCTAGGTTCATTAACTACCTTTTCTGAGCAAGATGGCAAGCACTACTTACATGATTATCCTCACATGTACAGGAATTAGATATTGATAACTTTTTTTTTTTTGAGACAGGGTCCTACTTTGTAGTCCAGGCTGGCCCTGAGCTCACTAGGTAGCCCAGGCAAGCCTCGGACTCAGCAATCCTCCTGCCTCTGCCTTCCGAGTGCTGGGATTACAGGCATGAGCCACCACGCCGGCACTGTGGTATGTGGCATTGATTGCTGGTGGGCGTGAGTCACCACGCCCAGCATTGTATGTGATTATCAGGGATTGAACTGAGGACCTTGCACTTGCGAGGCAGGCACTGGAACCACTGAGCTAAATCTCTAGCCCGATATTGATAACTTTTAAGCTTGATATTTTCTTAAATTATATATCACCTTTCTAAAACTATGTTTATATTTCCTATGAAAATAGAAGATTTTGGTCTTCCAAAAAATTTATGTCTTCTAATAGACATATGTCACATTTTTATAGGTCAGAAATAGCCATGCTAACTTTCCATTCCAGATCTAGTGTTTAATTTAACAATGAATTTATTTCATTTCAATAAGTTATAATCAGACTAACTCAGCTTCCTAAAAATTATGTTGTTATAGTTCATATGATAAAAAAAAATTTTTTTTTAAGAGAGGGCCTTGTGATATGGGTAAAAATGAGAATTAACTTGTGGCATATACTGGTACAAATTTCCCAATGTTATATGTGATTTTGAGATGTATATAAATTGTACCAATAAAGAATTCAATTAAAAAAAAAAGAGAGAGGGTCTTGCTTTGTAATTCAGGCTGGCCCTGAGCTCACTATGTAGCCCAGGCAAGCCTAGAACTCAGCAATCCTCCCGCCTCTGCCTCCTGAGTGCTGGGATTACAGGCGGGAGCCACCACGCCTGGCACTGTGGTATGTGGTGTTGATTGCTGGTGGACGTGAGTCTCCATGCCCAGCACTGTATGTGGTTACCGGGGATTGAACTCAGGGCCTTGCGCTTGCGAGGCAGGCGCCGGAACCACTGAGCTAACCCTCCGGGCCAATATGACAAAATTTTTAATGTATGTAATTAAATCATATACAGTTTGAATTAAACTGTTATAATACTAAATACAATTGTTAAGGAAATGTAGGTACATAAATTAAATGGCACAGTCTTTCTATATTGCGACTTACATACAAAATAAGGTTTGCCACTATGGAAGCATTATCCCTATTGAAATATAGAGGCATAATTGGTTTTAAAACTATTAAAAGAGTTACATTTTTGCAAAGAACATCAGTTTATAAAAATCATTACTTATTTTTCAACAGCTGATTGAAGTCCTACACCTGAAAACAAAGTATGACACTGTATCTTTCTTTTAGTATTTCAGAACCTACCGGAGAGACTCAGCCATCCGTCTCAAGTCTTCATTTTGCTGCTTTAATCGTTCCAGTTTTGCCAGAATCTTAGATAGTTCTCGACTGGAATGATCAGAGTGGTCATTATCTCGAACCAAGTGACCACCTATATAAAATAGCAAGGTCCCCCAGGCAAAAAGAATGAGCATAATCCAACGCCAAGAACCAGTCCATGGCCGCATTTTCAGATTTTCAAGTCACTCTGTTAGCTTCCCGGATTTCAAAGAATTGAAAACATCGTTTCTTTGTTTCTAGTTAGTGCACAGGCGAAAAACCTTCAGTTGTTTCAACACATGACGCTTCAGAACAATTAGTCTTTCTAGTAGTCCTATGATGAATCTTTCACAGAGATCCTTCTGTTGATTGAGTAAGAAGTTTTATTGTTCTGTGCTTCATGGACTCTGTGTGCTGCAAAAAGAATAAAAAACGTAAATTCCTTAAGATATGTGAAATATGTATCAAAATAAATGGGGGTAAATGAAATACACTGGTGTTGACTGATCAATAGGCTGGAAGATGATCTAACTGCCTTATTAAAACAAGTAAACAGTGAAAGTTTTAAATATGCATGCCACATATCTTGAGGCTTTACCAGTTAACACATTAATCAGCTCTGAGCCTCAAAGTTCTCTAAGTGAATTCTCCTTCTTCCATTACTGTGCAGTTGCTCTCATGTGAAGATTAAAATACTGTGTCTTTCAGCAATTGATCAAAATGAAAATGTACTTAAGTATATAGTTTGGGATCATCTATTCATTATATATATAAAAAAGTTCTCCGTATTAGTGGATTCATTCCTACAAATTCTCAAGTGCATTTCACTGCTCAGCTGCCATTTTACCACTTAGCTCTACAGTTGAAAAACAAATCACTTTTAGGATAAATTCTAAAACTCATATGCATATTAAGGAAGCAAAGATTATGACAGCCATTAACCAGCTGATGTCCACTCCAAAGATCACAAACAAAGGCTCCAGTGGATCAAGTTGACTAGCCTTTGCTCAAATTTTTAAAAAATACTAACAATTAGTAGAGAATTCTACTACCAATTAAATGTTTAGCTAGTATGTGGATTTTAGGCCTCAAATTAATATGCATTCCCAGGCTTAATTATAGATTATTTGTCATATTTCTATGATTACATTTATTATAAACATTATTTTCTTCCCAAAGATTTTGTAGGCAAAAATATAAAATCATTTGACAGTATAAGAGCTTTGGAAGATACAGATACAGAGTTGCAAGAGACAGAGAAAGTATCAGGAATAGTTTCTATGTACAAGACTGAACTTGAGGAGTCCATGACCACATACTAAACAGTTATAAAACATTAAATAGAAAAGCTGGAGAAAAGGCTTCAATAACCAGAATACAGGGCCATCATTTTTCTACATCAGAACCTCAGTTTCAACTGTTCTTAATTGATTAAATATTCACTGGAAGCACAATCTCTTCAAATGGGTGTCTTAAAAACATTACTTCTTTTCCATGTGTCCTACACTATTTACCTTAACATTGCTGGTTTATAATGGCTAAAACACGTGGAGCTCCAGTGGCGCAATCGTTAGCATGCAGTACTTATATAATGGCTAAAACACAAAATAAAAAGAAATGTACTGAGAACCATTTGATAACCAAATAAAAAACAATATACAAATGAAAATTTAATGTTTACTGCCATAATAACTATTTTTAATCTATCAATAAGCCTCTTTCTGCTGACTCCATGGTTCACTCTGTCCTTTTTTCAAAACTCTGTTCCTCTAATCTTAGGTATCCTCATCTTTTTAACAAAGCAGAAGAATAAATGAAGTCTATTTAACAATTCAGGTAAAAGATCTTTCCATGTGAAGTCTACTTTTCATTCCATTTAGAAACAATGCAGATATTCAAAAGATTTAAAAATAAATACATTGTGATGGGCTGCAGGATGGATTTAATTTTGTAAGTAAGCATTAATATTTTAATTAGTACTTTTTTGTGACAACATATATAACTCAAAAGTGCTATGATACTATATAACTCATATTATAAAATATCCTAATTAATTCTGTGCTATTAAAATATATACAAGGAGGGCTGGAGGGTTAGCTCAGTGGTTCCGGCGCCTGCCTCGCAAGCGCAAGGTCCTGAGTTCGATCCCCAGTAACCACATATAATGCTGGGCATGGAGACACGCCCACCAACAATCAACACCGCATACCACAATGCTGGACGTGGTGGCTCGCGCCTGTAATCCCAGCACTCGGGAGGAAGAGACAGGAGGATTGCTGAGTTCGAGGCTTGCCTGGGCTACATAGTGAGCTCAGGGCCGGCCTGAACTATAAAGCGAGACCCTGTCTCAAAAAGAAAAAAAAAAGTGAAATAAATTGCAAAAAGTAAGAAATTATTGGAGAAATTAAACATGGTCATTTTCTTAATAGCATCATCATTTTAATGTTTTGTTTTTGGGAAAAAATATTGCCCAGGATTTTACTGTTTTCAGCTAATATTTACAAATGGAATCAACAAGACCACCCAAGCTGATACTATGTAGTTTTTCCTAATATAGTTTTAAAAAGCTAATGTAGAATTTTTTCTCTGTTAACCACAGTGAATAATGGCTTACTTACTTATGAGGTTTACTGTTTGTCAGAACCATGTCTGCTAAAATATAAATGCCATAATTTTGTTCATTTTTTCACTGGCATAATTCAAGCACTTAAAACAGTAGTTGGTACTTAGTGGGCAATGAATATTTTTGAATAAACAAATAACTGTGTCACACAGGACAGTCCTAGCATTACATATGTCACTGAATCTGACCATACCAGATTTAACTGCATTTATAACCCCATGTAAGATAGCACATATGAAGACAGAAAGCACAAAAATATTAAGAAAAATGCCTCAAAATAAAATCATCTATCACTATAGGATTTTGTATTGCCAACACACATCTTACAAACTGTGTTCAATGCTGAACAGTTTAGAACAGTTAACTGTTCTAAAAAGGCATAAGACCAACAGTGTTTTATCTACCTTTTAACTGTGAGAAAATAATTCTTTTCAGTTTAAGATTCACTTTCCAAACACACCAGAAACAGCATAAGGTATGAAAACTGCTCAACTTATTTGTGTAACTATTAGTGAAAAAACTTGAAATTTATTGGTAAAAATATTTTAATTACATATATATATATATATATATGCATTATTATGAGCTAACAGACCCAAATTTATCTACCCTTGTTTATTGATGTTTCCTCTAAGAATTCTTTTAGGTACCTAAGAATTTATGTTTGGGATTTATATAATAACTTTCTTTCACAGAACAGATTAAAATTTGTCAGGTTTTATTCTGTAAATTTATTTAATTAGTAATGTCTGTTTTTAAAGGTACTAAAATATTTAAATGAGCCTCTTTTTTTGGTATGTAATCTTTAAAAGTATATTCCTAAATGTGAATACAGTACAGTATCAGTACTACCAGGAACTTTGACAGTTACTATGTGGCCAAATTAAGGTTAATATACATAAAGTTTTCAATAATGTGTGGCATATTAAGAGTACTCAATAAAAATTAATCTTATTTTAAATGCTGACAAGATATCTGAACCATTTAGTAGAACATACAGTGTATTATTACGCAATGTTATTAGTTAATGTAAAGTATACATTACTTTATAGATTCTACTGTGATTGTGTATATAATATAGGCAGCTTCTAAAATAGCTATCAATGAGCCCTGCATCCAATATTCATCCTCTAGTCTAACTAAACTAAGGTGAGGACCTGGATTTCAGTTCATGTGTTATTTTTTGTCTCCAAATTGTACAAACTTTGGGGCACAGAGTAGGAATTCAAGATGCCATACAAAATATCTTAGTTTAATTTCTTTATATACTTTAAAACACCTCTAATAAATACTATTATATAAATACAAGTCTACACCAAGTAAAAGGTTCAACAGAATCATAATTACTGATTTTATACTGTATCAGCAGTCTAAAAGCATTTTATTAATATTTCCCAGAGTTATACCTGCAACCATGACATAATAGCTGGATTAGCCTCATAAATAAATTAGAAAATCCTAAAAATCATTATTTTGAAGGGCTGAGATATAGTGATTTAATACTAACATGCAACCCATAACACCACCAGAAGGACAAAAAACATTTTAGAACTGTATATTTAGAAACACTGCTTTCAGATATGGAGCCATAGTGAGACAGCCTATCATGCCCGAGCAAAGGCTAACAATAAAGCTAATCCCTATGGTCACTCCAGTCTTGGCCTAGAGGCATTTACTGAACGTCAGCACAGAAAGGAATAATTCAGCAAAGCACACTGATCCTCCTAAAATGAGAAGACAGAGACCAAAGTCTAGGTAGTTTACAGTGGATGAAATAAGGTGGTCAGTCCATTACAAACAAGTCAGCTGCTCAGAGAAAAGGCTCAGGAACCTGCATAGGAGGTGCTGCCTATGAGTCCTTGGCTGTATACCAAACTGACCATGTATAGGAAGATCCACAGGCACATTAAGATTTCACAATGCTGGCAACAGAACAATTGTTAAGGGGAAAAATACATACTAAACATGAAAACTAAACATATCTCAGAGGCTGCAAAGCTGGAAGATCTACGAATTCCAACCAAGTACAATGAAATTGCCACCTAGAAAAACCAGAATGGTTTAGATAAGTTATTATTCTGATATTCTGAAATAAAGAAATGAAATTCCCCAGAGACATCCCAAATTGTTTTAAAGGAGCTCAAAGGTGGATAATATATACACTAGCAGATAAGAGATTCATCACAGAAGAAATGCTGAACAAACATAAAACCAAAATATCAGAGAACCTTCAAAGTATCTAAAGATTTGACAAAGGTGAAAACAAATCAGTGAGCTTGAGGAGAAATCAATAAATATTATTCAAAATGAAGCCCAAGAAGGAAAACTGGAAAAAATAAGAATCAAAATATATCTGTACAGGTAAAATGATGAATGTGATCATAATGTATACCTAAAATGTACCAATAAACTCAATAAAGAAAAGAAATGGAAAAAAATGAATAAAAACCTAAACAGAATAGGGAACTCAAAAGCTAAGGATAATATCAAATGATTTAACACATGTTAAATGGGTCACAAAGGTAAGAAGAGAAAATGAGGCAGAAAACATTTCTTTTAATGTTGGTTAAGAATTTTTCAGAGTAGTTAAATGATAACAAATCACAGATGAAAGAAATGTAGAGAACTGAAAAAGCACAAAAAACTGCTAAAAACTGGAACAAAGAAAATCTTATAGGTAATCAGAAAAAAGTATTATAGAGAAAGAAAAAGTTAAGAACACATCATGGCAAAAATCATGCCAAACTGGGCGTGGTGGCTCATGCCTGTAATCCCAGCACTCGGCATGCAGAGACAGGAGGATTGCTGAGTTCAAGGCTTGCCTGGGCTACATAGTGAGCTCAGGGCCAGCCTGAACTACAAAGCGAGACCCTGTCTCAAAAAAAAAAAAAAGAAAATCATGCCAAACAAAAAAAAAATGAAATAGTACCTCTATAATACTAAAGGGAAAAAATATTGACTCAGAATTCTGTTCCCAATAAAAACATCTCCCAAAAATAAGGACAAAAACTGAGATTTTTCTTTCAGCAAAAAAGGGCCAATGAACATTCTGTACCAACAAAACTATATTGCAAAAAATTTAAATTATTTTAGTAAGTATGACTCTAGACAAAATATGGATCAATGCAAAGATATAAACAGCACCAAAAATGATAAAATTTTTAAAAGGACATTTTCTCTTAATTTAATCATGTTAAATGATAAATATACATCCAACTAAAAACTGAAGCAATGTAGCACTGGATTTATAACACATAGAGAAACAAAATATATACGCATATACACACAAACAGGACAGTGTTATGGTTTAGGTCTGACGTCTCTCCAAAGCCTCATCTAGCCATGGATAAGGCTTTTTCAGAGGTGACTGATTCTAGAATGTGTGGTGCCGGGATTATGTCCAATGGGTTTGGTGCCACTCCAACACCAGTAATCTAGATACCATAGAAGGGACAAAAAAAGACTTGTCTTCTCACAAACAAAGCTTACGTATTGGGGGGGGGGGTTGTGGGATGGGTAGGGGAATGGGAAAAAATGAGAATTAAATTGTGCCTTCTCCCTAGCTTTTGCTGTCTTCTGCTTACCATGAATTTCTCCTTTATGATGCCCCTGCAGAGCCAGCTGATTATGAACTGAAACTTCGACAAACTGTGAGCTAAATATAACTTTTCCACTTTGAGTGTTGGATATACTGTGTCAGCCACAAGAAAATCATGTAACACTGGATGTAGGAAATGAAATTGGACACCAGTGAATTTCTTGCTACATAAGAACTATTATTTGAAGGTAGGCCCACACATAAAGCTATGTATTGTATGACACACAAGTACACTGCTTCACTAGGCACTAGACATATGCAACCATTTAAACAAGAATTAAAACTTAAAACTTATTTCTTCAGTCACATTAACCACATTTTACTTGCCCAGTAACTACTGTTGTCTAATGGTTACTATCATGGCTGTTACCGATAAAGAGCTTTTCTAACATGAGACAGCATTCTTCTAGCATATCAATTTTTTTAAAAAGCCAATAGCATTCTTCTAGCATATCAATTTTTTTAAAAAGCCAACAGGAGAGATAAAATAGAAAAAAAACTAAAAAGATAACCCACAAGAGAAAATGAAAATGGATAAATATAAGATATGTGATAGACACATCAATGGGTGCTATAGAATTTCTTGAAATCAGGAAAAGTTCTCTGCTATGCTTCACTTAGTATATCATTTGTGATATATAAATTTCATTTACTTTTAAATATATAACATTTTCTTATTCTTTTTAAATTTTTTGGCAGTATCGGATATTGAACCCAAGACCTCCCACAAGCTACCAGTGATGAACAGCTAGGATTATACTGTGGACCCTTGACTTACAAACTTAATTGATTCTGGTTTCAACTCAAGCTGGCCAAGTGAAGCTCAGACTCCTCTACACAGCCTTCAAAATCCCTGTATAATTTTAGGCCACATTTTATTCTCAGATCTCAGTGTCCAGGATTTCTCAATTAACCCCACACAGGAAAGAATGCTGTAATGTGTCTTCTTTAATGTGAATTCTTTAAGGGTTAAATCTGCATCTGAGACCAGCTGGGAGCACAAGTGGCCAGCATTCAGGTTTTATCTCAAGACTTTGTTTGAAAATTAAACCTAAAATTCTGGTCATAACCTAAATTGTTTGTATGTCAGGTCAGACATAATTCAAGGATTCACTATAGCTGTCCAATGTAACTTTTTTTTAACAAAAAACTACATAGTTAACTTATACAACTTGATTAATTTTAAAATAGGTATAGACTTGTGAACTCATCATCATAACTATGCCATAAACCAGTGATGGTGAACCTTTTGGAGACAAGTGTCCAAACTACAACTGAAAACCCACTTATCTGTCACAAGGTGCCAGCTCTGCAATTAAACCTGTATAATGATAGGCCACACAAAAGCTCAGTGGAGTCGTGGCTTGTGACATCAACACCTCGCACAACTACTATCTTCCCAGAGTACACACAGCCCATGTGCCTGTTAACCAATTCATAGCTGTAGGGACGATGCTGGGGCAACTTGGTTTGCGTGTCAATGAAGAGGGCTCTGCATGCCCACTGCACCACACATCCCATATGTTCACCACCAATGTCATGAATCTACACATCAGCTCCAAAAATTTCTTCTTGCTGTACCATTATTATTATTTGAAGTCAGAACATTTTATATGAGTTTTATCATATTAATAAATCTTTAAGTATAAAAACAATACAACTAATTACAGGCACTATGCTGTAGAGGTCTTTAGGACTTATGTAGGATAAAAAAACTTTATATCCTTCAAATAGTCCCTCTTTATTTTCCCCTCTCTCACAATCCTTAAAGATAGAAATAGTACAATCATTGTACTAGAAACAACAAAAGCGGCACAGCTGTGACTTCATTAACACTAATAATAAGAAAATGACCAATAGCCACATTTGGCATCTTACTGTCTGAGAAGGATGCTGTTGGTGTTATCTGAAAACAATTAGTGCTTGCTTCGGCAGCACATATATTAAAATTGAAAACAAACAATTAACAGATTATTAAAGAGAGGAGGACAATAACGAAGGAAATGGTTAATGAATCTAGAGCAGCTCCAGACAAAACAATAGAGGAACTTAAAAAGATCATGGAAAGCAGGAATGCCCAACACAGAGCAGAACTGGATTCCATAAAACAAAATCAAACAGCAATTCAGAATCCAAAGGGCTGCAATGAAAGGAGCCCACAAGGGAAGTTTATGATGGCGAATGTCCACAGCAAACAGAGCGAGCTCAAATAAGTAATGTAATATTGAAGCTCCAGGTTCTAGAAAAAGAAAAGCAAGTAAAACCCAAAGCTCTTACAAGGAGGGAAATCATAAAGACCTGAACAGAAATTAATGCAATTGAGACTAAGGAAATAATACAAAGAATCAATGAATGGAATAGTTGTTTCTTTGAAAGATTAAATAAAAGACAAGTCCCCATAGCCAACCTTATAAAAAAAAAGACTCAAATCTACACAGTAAAGAATCAAAACAGCAAAATCAGAGTGGATCCTGCAGAAATGCAGATCATCAGAACCTATTTAGAAAACCCACACTCTAGTGAGATGGAAAACTCAGAAGAAATGGACAGATTCTTAAGATACATATGAATTACCAAAGCTGAATCAAGAAGATATAAAAATTCTTTAAAAATCCAGCATCAGTCAATGAAATTGAAGAAGAAAAAACCTGCCAACAAGGAAAAACCCAGGTCACAAAGGAGTCACTGCTGAACTCTACAATAAATTCAGAGAGCTGAAGATTTAGCTCAGTGGTTCCATTGCCTGCGTTGAAAGTGCAAGGTCCCAAGTTCGATCCCCCGTAACCACATATCACAGTGCCTGATGTGATGACTCAAGCCCACCAGCAATCAGTACCACACACCACAGTGCTGGGCGTGGTGGCTCACACCTGTAATCCCAGCAGTCAGGAGGCAGAGGCAGGACAATTGCTGAGTTTGAGGCTAGCCTGGGCTACATAGTGAGCTCAGGGCCAGCCTGAACTACAAAGCAAGGCTGTCTCAAAAAAAGAAAAAAAAAAAATTCAGAGATCTACACTCCTCAAACCATCCACTAATTCCTTAAAGCAAACATTTACCTGATATCAAAAACACAGAAGTTTCTAAAGGAAGGAAGAAAGGAAGGAGGGAAGGAGGGAGGGAAGGAACTACAGGACAATTGTCCTAATAAACAGAGATGTAAAAACCCTTAATAAGATACTGGGAAAGAGAATGCAGCAAATCGTCAAGAGGTTTATACACCATCATCAAGTAGGATTAATCTCAGGGATGCAGGGATGGCTCTACATATATGTCATACCTGGCTTCAGTGAGGCCATCACAAACAAACAGGACAAAACCCCAAACAGGCTACTTTCGACAAATGACAGGCTATTTCTCAGTAAACAGAAGACAATCTACCTGGCGCCAAAAAGTCCAGTGATTATTTAACACCTGTGCAGATTATACTTGGACTCAATCATAAACATCTCACCCCAGGTTCCTTAGCTCCTTTAATAACTGTGTAAGCCTAATTCCTTTCCCAGTAAGCCACTGATGTCTCTCATCTGATGTTAGCCCATCCCCACAGATGAAATCTCTCCCAACTAGCTCCTGCTATTTCTCTCTGCCAATGTCAGCCCACCCACACAGGATGTAATCAACTTGGCTTTTCCCAGGTAGCTGCTAAAATCTATCCCTGATGTAGCCTCTGTTCGCTGTAATAAACATTTTTTCCTCACAGAAAGCCTGTTTAAACAATGTCAGCCATCTATAACTATGCAAATCGATAAAGTACATTAACAGAAACAAGGACAAAACCCACATGATCATCTCAATAGATGTAGAAAGGCATTTGACAAAGTCTAACACCCATTCATAATAAAAACCCCAAAGAAAATTGGTATAGATGGTCTTTATCTCCACCTGATAAAAGCCTTCTATCCAAACCAACACCCAGCATCATACTAAACCGTAAAAAAAGTGAAAGCTTTCACTCTAAAATCAGGAACAAGACGAGGATGCCCACTGTCACCACTGCTACTCACTACAGTTCTGAAAACACTAGCCACAGCAATCAGACAAGAGAAAAAAGAATAGGGGTAAGAAAGAAAGTTAAATTATTATTGTTTGTTGATGACAGGATCATCTGCACAGAAGACCCCAAATACTCTGCCAAAAGCGCCCTAGAATTAATAACTCTGATAGCATAGAAGAAGGTCAAAACATCAGTAACATTCTTGTACACGAATAAATATCCTCACTGAGAAAGAAATTAGGGAAACAACACCTTTCACTACAGTATCAAGAAAAATTAAATACTGAAGAATCAATCTAATGAGCAAACTCAGATGTGTTAAAGAATGGCCATATTTCCAAAACTGTTGCACAGATTTAATGTAATCTTGATCAAAATACCAATTGACACAAAAAAAGAGAAAATAATACCAAAATTCAAATGGAACTCTTAAGAGACCTGAATGACAAAAACAATAACAAATTCTTCTGGGGGAAAACAAAAGCTGGGTGTGGTAGCTCACAACTATAATCTCAGAACTCAGGAGGCAGAAGCAGGAGGATTGCTATGAGTTCAAGGTTTGCCTGGACTACATAGTGAGCTCAGGACCAGCCTGAACTACAAAGATAAATCCTGTCTCAAAAAAAAAAAAATTATTCTGAGGCTTGTGGTAAAGGAACCCTCTGTACTGCTAAACTAAACTGGTATAACCACTGTGGAAATCAGTATGCAGATTCTTCAAAAAATGAAAACAAGAGATTTCATTTGACTCAAATGTTCCCAAAAGAATTCTTCCAAAAAGAATTAAAAGCATCATAACACAAGGATGTATGCATACCTATATTTAAGGCAGCTCTATAATAGCTAAATCTTGGAAATAGCCCATATGCCTATTAATAAGTAAATGGATAAAGAAAATATGGTATTTATAAGCAATGAAATTCTACTCTACCATAAAGAATGATAAATGTGAGTCACTTTTAGGTAAATGGATATGCCCTGAGATAATCTTTAATTTATTTTATTGGTACGTTTTATATACACATCATGATCACACTTGTCATTGAGAAGTTGCCCCAGTATGTGACATGACTTAATTCTCTTTTTTTCTCATTCCCCTGCCATCCCTACACCCCCTACCTCATATACATAAGCTTTGCCTCCTTTTTTTACCATCAAGTTTTTTCTTTCCGTATTTGTTTGCCCCCTATCATTTTCCCTTTGAATATTTTCTATTTCCCAATAATTATCACACATTTTAGAACTCATATATAATCTTCAGTTTCTCATAGAAGAGAAAAGATATGGTTTTCACATATCTGTGACTTATTTTTTTCACTTATGAGTATGTCCTCAAAGTATATCTGAGTATAAATGACTCCAATTTGTCATTCTTTATGGCAGAATAATACTCTAAAAACCCACATCTTCTTTATCCAGTCTCCTGTTGATGGGTATTTGGGCTGTTTCTAAGATTTAGCTATCACAAACTGAGCTGCTATATATATGGGTGCATAAATGTCACTGTGATATGAATCTTTTAATTCTTTTGTTTATATACCTAGCTGGGAAATAGCAGGGTCAAATGGAACCACTAAAAATCCTATTTTTTTGAGGAATCTCCACTCTATTCTCCATAGTGATTGCACCAGTCTGCATTCCCACCCACAGTGGAGAAAGGTTCCTTTCTCCCCATAGCCTCACCAGCATTTGTTAGTTAATTTCAAGGTAACAGCCATTCTTTATGGAGTAAGATGAAATCTCAATGTTCTTTTCATCTGCATCTCTTGAGTGGCCAGTGATGCTGAGCACTTTTCCATATGCTTCTTAGCTGCTTTTACATCTTCCTCTGAAAAGTGTCAGTTCATTTTGATGCCCATTTTTGTACTAGGTCTTTAAATTTGAAAGGGCTGATTTTTTTTAAGTTTTTTATATACTCTAGATAGTAGTCCAGCACTTAATGGTCAAAAACTGAAACCTTTCACACTAAGATCAGAACAAGACAAGGATGTCCACTGTCACTACTGTTTTTCAATATAGTCCTGGAAATACTCAAGATAGCAGTTAGATAAGAGAAAGAAATAAAAGGAATAAAGATAGGAAAGGAAAAAAATGGTCACTTGCTGATGACATGATACTCTATATAGAAGATCATAAAAAATCAACCAAAAGACTGCTAAACTTAATTGGCAAATTTAGTAGCATAGCTGGATACAAGGTCAATGCTCAAAAATCAATAGCCTTTGTGTCCACAAACAACAGACTCATGCAGAGAGAAATTGGGAAGTCAATTCCTTTCACAATAGCATTCAAAAAACTGAAATATTTAGGAACCAATCTATCAAAGCAGGTGAAAGACCTCTACTCTGAAAACTACACCACTCTGAAAAAGATGATGGAAGAGAGAATCAGAAAACAGAAAGACATCCCTTGTTCCTGGGTAGGAAGAAGCAATATTGTCAAAATAGCTATATTCCCATAACTACTGTATAGATTCAATGTATTCTCCATTAAAATCCCAATAGCATATTTTACAGATCTAGAGAAAACAATCCAAAAATTACCTGGAACCACAGAAGACATAGAATAGCAAAAGCAATTCTAGGCAACAAGAACATGGTAGGGAGTATCACAATCCCCAACTTAAAACTATACTACAAAGCCACTGTGATAAAAACAGCACAGTACTGGCAAAGTACTTGAGGCAAAGACCAGAGGCAAAGTACTTTTGCCAGGCAAAGTACAGGCAAAGACCCGAGGATCAGTGGAATAGATTAGAAGATCTAGAAACAACTTCAGATACACTAAGCCACCTCACCTTTGATAAAGGACCCAAATATCCTCAACAGAGGAAAGATAGACTCTTTACTAAATGGTGCTAGAAAAACTGGGTTTCAACCTGCCAAAGACTAAAGCTAGCCCTATATCTTTCACCATGCACTAAACTAAAATCAAAGGGGATTTAAGACCTAAATACTGGGCTGGAGATTTAGCTCAGTGGTTCGGGTGCCTGCCTAGCAAGCACAAGGTCCCTGGTTCAATCCCGGTAACCATATACAACAATACCCAGTGTGGTGGCCAGGCCCACCAGCAATCAGTACCACATACCACAAATGCCAGGGTTGGTGGCTCAAGCCTGTAATCCCAGCACTCAGAAGAGGTAGAGGAAAGAGGATTGCTGAGTTCAAGGTTTGCC
This sequence comes from Thryonomys swinderianus, assembly GCA_004025085.1. NCBI lineage: Eukaryota > Metazoa > Chordata > Mammalia > Rodentia > Thryonomyidae > Thryonomys > Thryonomys swinderianus. The sequence goes on along the minus strand of PVIC010016812.1, from coordinate 14,739 downwards.
TGAGCTCCATAGTGAGCTCAGGGCCAGCCTGAACTACAAAGCAAGACCTTGTCTCAAAAAAAAAAAAAAAAAAAAAAAAACACCTAACTATTAAAAAGAAAAACTTTAAACCTGCTGCAAAACAGGTTATGTAGTATTCTTGGAGACACTGGTTTAGGGAAAGACTTTATGAACAAAACCTCAGCAGCATGGGAACCACCAGAAGGAATCAACAACTGGGATCTCATCATATTAAAAAGCATCCACACAGAAAGAGAAACCACCAGCAGAGCAAAAAGACAACGGAAAATATGGAAAAAAACTTTAACAGCTGTTTCTCGAGACCATAATTTTAAGTGAAATAAATCACACATGCAAGTTTAAATATCACATTGTTCATTTTATGTTAGAACCCAGTAAATAAGGAGCAAAGTGGGAGACAGAGATTGGGAAGCAGGAAAAACATGTTCAAATGGAAAAAGGAAGAAGGTAGGAGGGATAAGAGAAGGAAGAAAAGGAAAGGGGAAGGAAAGAACAGAAGAGAAAGAATGGAAACAAAGCTTTTATACATAGGTAATAGGAGAAGAACTGAAGGGATGGGAGGAGAATGGAGAAAAAAAATTAAATACAATTTAGGGTGGTTCTGGTGCCTACCTAGCAAGCACCACAAGGTCCTCAATTCAATCCCCAGTAACCACACACAACAATACCAGGTGTGGTGACTCACACCCATCAGCAATCAGTACCACACACCACAATGCTGGACGTGGGGGCTCATGCCTATAATCCCAGCTCTCGGGAGGCAGAGGCAAAAGGACTGCTCAATTAGAGCTTTTCCTGGGCTACATAGTGAGGTCAGGGCCAGCCTGAGCTACAAAGTGAGACCCTGTCTCTAAACAAACAAACAAAAAACAAAAAAACAAATAAATAAAATTTACAGATGCAAATTCCCTATGATGAATGTGATCTTTATATACAGCAAACATTTACCAATAATTTTTTTTTTTTGAGACAGGGTCTCACTTTGTAGCTCAGGCTGACCCTGAGCTCACTATGTAGCCCAGGCAAGCCTCCAACTCAGCAATCCTCCTGTCTCTGCCTCCCTAGTGCTGGGATTACAGGCATGAGCCACCACACCTGACACCGTGGTGTGTGGTACTGATTGCTGGTGGGCATGAGGCACAATGCCCAGCACTGTTGTATGTGGTTACCAGGGGTCGAACTCAGGACCTTGTGCTTGCGAGGCAGGTGCCAGAACCACTGAGCTAAATCTCCGGCCCTACCAATAAAAAAATTTTAACTAAAAATTTTTAAAATATGAGAAAAAATGAAAATTACACAATAAAAAATCCAACTTTTAAAACTAAAGTACCCTATAACATCTAAATTTTTAAAACATTCTCTGGAAAGGCTTAACAGCAAACTAGATACTACAGAGGAAAAATTACTGTCAAGATAGAGAAATACAAAGTAAAGCAAGTGAGAAAAACCCTAGAGGGGGCAAGCACTATTAACATGACTTACACTCAGCTTCTGTAGCATTTGGAAGCAAATGGAAACCATCCATCAAAATCCTTAGCTATATTACAAAGCTATTTACAGAATCAGCCTTAGGCCTACCTGAAAATCTATAGGTGTTTCCCTTTTTAGGTGTTCTGCTTAAAAAATATGTCTCAGAAAAAAATTTGTCATTAAACTTCAAGTCAGATACATTGAAAATAATTTTAATCATGGCTATATGCATAATTTCCAATGTATTTGCAAATAAATATAAAACCATAATTTAGGGAAGAAAAAACAGTCATGGGGATGAGAATGAGGGTAAAAAAAATATACAACATAACAATGCAGGGGGACTTCCTATCACAAAACATTATACTCTAGGGCCGGAGATTTAGTGCAGTGGTTCCAGCGCGTGCCTGGCAAGTGCAAGGTCCCTGGTTCGATCCCCAGTAACATATAACAATCCTGGGCTTTCAATCAGTACCACATACCACAATGCCAGGCATGGTGACTCATGCCTGTCATCCCAGCACTGGGGAGGCAGAGGCAGGAGAATTGCTGAGTTTGAGGTTTGCCTGGGCTACATAGTGAGCTCAGGACCAGCCTGAACTACAAAGCAAGACCCTGTCTCAAAAAAAAAAAAAAAAAAAAGAAAAGAAAAGAAATTGTACTCTAGTGCACAGTGGAACATCTTTTGAAAGTGCTGACATAAAAAGAAATGCAAGAATTAAACTTTGTTATCTAGTAAAAATAAAATTTAAAAAGATTATGTATATTTTCAATCAATTTGTGTAAATATCTGTAAGGGAGATTTGTGGGTCACATGGAAAATGTACCAAACTGTTGCTGCACAATTATAAATTATTTCCAGAAGTAAATGAGTTTCTATTTCATAGTCTCCCTAGAATTTGGTATAGTAAACTTTTTGTTTTATTCTTTTGAGACATGGTCTTGGTATATAGTTCAGACTGGCCTTGAACTTACTCTGTGGCCCCAGCTGGCCTCAAACTAACAGTAATCCTCCTGCCTCAGCTTCCCCAGTGCTGCGAGTATAGGCATGCACCACCATGTCTAGGTAGAAGAGTAAGCATTTTAAAAACCACCTCTAATATTTTTATAGTATTATCAAAGTGTGATCACAATGTGGGATATTCCTAATAACAAATGACTCTAAGCATCTTTTTATGTGCTTGTCATGATGTATCTTCTTTGAAGTGTCTACTGAGATCTTTTAAGTAGATCCTTTAAGTAGAAAACTGCTGAGATTTAAGAATTCTTTATGTATTCTAGATGAAAATCTCTTGTAAGATATGTGATTTTCACTCCCCCATCTGTGGCTTGTGTGTTGCTATGATTTGTCTCCTATCTACCTACCTACCCACTGACATACCTATGTCTTACTGGATCTGTTTCTTTGGTGAGCCAGATAATTATGCTTCTTTATATAAAAGAGTAAAACAATTTAACTATCTATTTGAACTTAGGCATATGGGAAATATGGCTTTTCTTCCAGGCATCAATGTGTGCAACTTAAAAAAAAAAAAAAAAAGACAAGAAAAGTTAGGACTGTATTACTACAGAGGAAAGGGATTTTAGGCACAGTCTGCAACATTACTCCCTGTCCATTTTCATAGCTTCTAAACTACAACTGGTGCTGGGAAAAGTTTTACATTATAGCTTTAATTAAACACATCTAACATAAAAAACTTTCCCAATAAGTGCCTTTACTTCCTTGACTATCTATGGAGAATGGCTAACCCCAAACTGTACCATTAACAATGACAGTACACTAGGTTTATAATTATGAAGTCTAACTGAACAGAGCTCTTGATATACCACATCTCTGGACCATCTGTGACTGAACAGTGGATGTGATCTGTACCAGTGACCTAACACAGTGGTGAATGCACCCTGTGAACCCTCACCAGTTAGCAATCCAAAGGATGTCCACAGTGCAGAGTTGGTTACAAATCACGAATCTACACTGATTTCACAGACATGTCCACGTCTTCATAATTATCATCAATCCCAAATATATTTATATAATTTGCTAAACATATACGAGGTCACCATACAAAGTGTTTTTCTTATTTCATTCATTTGGGTCTTATAAAAAAAACCCTATTATATACTTTTTAAACCTCATTTTCTAGAAGATAACAATAGCAAACATTTACTGAGAGCTAGTACAACTATTTTAGAATTCAGTATAGAGATTTCTCAAAGACTGAAATTAGAAATTCCATGTGATCAAACTATCCTCCTATTAGGTTTCATCCCCAAAGAACTTAAGTCATCATACTACAGTGATACATGCATATCAGAGTTTATAGCAGCATATTTTGTAATTGCTAAATCCTAGAAGCAGCTTATATACCCATCAACAGACGACTGGATAAATAAAATGTGGCATCTATATATAATGAATACTATTAAGTTATAAAAAATAATACATGAGGGCTGGAGATTTAGCTCAGTGGTTCCAGCGCCTGCCTCGCAAGCGCAAGGCCCTGAGTTCGATCGCAGTAACCACATACAATGCTGGGCATGGTGACTCACGCCCACCAGCTATCAATACCACATACCACAGTGCAGGGCATGGTGGCTCACACCTGTAATCCCAGCACTTGGGAGGCAGAGGCAGGAGGATTGCTGATTTCCAGGCTTGCCTGGGCTACATAGTGAGCTGAGGGCCAGTCTGAACTACAAAACGAGACCCTGTCTCAAAAAAAAAAAAAAAAAAAAAAAAAAACATGAGACACTTGTAGGAAAATGGATGCACCTTGAAAATATAATGCTGAGTGAAATAAATCAGACACACAAGCTTAAATGCCATGGGGTTCTCTCTCATTTGAATGAGGCCAAGTATTAATAAAATGATAAACAATGGTGAGAAAGGGACAAAGACACAGATTTCTTTCAATAGAGAAGCGGTTCAAGGGAACAAGGATGAGGGATGAGGGAAAGGGGGAGGAGAAATAAAAGAATAAAGATGTGCCATGTACAGGAACTTAACAACCCCAATTAATATAAACACTATATGCCATAACCTTAGCTAAAACAAATATGAAAAAGATGAACAGGGAAAAGAAAAAGACACAAGCTATCATATATATATATATATATATATATATATACATATACATATACATATATATACATATATATATACACCACTATCCAAGATGATTGTGAACTTTTGAACTGCAAATATGTACTAATAAAATGAAAAATTATCTTTAAAAATATGGATATAAATACCTATATAAAAAAGGCACAAGCTATAACATATATATATTTATATAAAACCACTACCCAAGATGATTGTGAACTTTTGAGCTGCAAACATGTACTAATGAAATGAAAATATCTTTAAAAATATGGTGCCAAATTTTTAAATCCTTTTGCTAAACATGGGCACATAACATACAAACCACAGTGCTAATACTGGCTCATTTACAAACATTTCCACAAGGATTTCAGGTCTCCATCCCGAGAACACAAAAATTTACAATGACAATCAAGTAACCAACAATATATGACAAAAAATGAAATTCATGCCACCAACTGAGTCAACCATAAGTATAAAAGCCATTAATTTAACTCTCTCAGAGGCACATCATATGCTATTTTTTCTGGGGAGCAGGTTTCCCAGGGATCAAACTCAGGACCTTGCACTTGCCAGGCAGGCACTGTGCCACTGAGATAAATCCTTGGCTCCTCGTATCGGTTCTTGTTGTTTTTCTTTTCTGGTTGTTGTTTTTTTTTTGAGACAGGGTCTCATTTTGTAGTTCAGGCTGGCCCTGTGCTCACTATGTAGCCCAGACTAGCCTCGAACTCATAGCAATCCTCCTGCCCCTGCCTCCCGAGTGCTGGGATTACAAGGATGAGTCACCATGCCTGGTATTGTGGTATGTGGTACTGGGATGGAACTTGAGACCTTGCACTTGCAAGATAGATGCTGAAACCACTGAGCTAAATCCCCAGCCCATATCCTTTTAATTTTGTTTTGTTTTGAGACAGGGTCTCAAAACAGCTCAGGCTGGCCCTGAGCTCACTATGTAGCCCAGGCAAGCCTCGAACTAAGCAATCCTCCTGCCTCTGCCTCCTGAGTGCTGGGATTACAGGCATGAGCCACCCCCCACCCCTGGCACTGTGGTGTGTGGTTACTGGGGATCGAACCAAGGACCCTGTGCTTGCTAAGAGTATCATTAATATTCCTTGAGGAAGTGTCAAGAACTAGTCTCCAGCTAGGAACAGAGTGCCTACCTATAATCTGCTTAAGAGGCTAAGCAGAATTACTCAAAGTGTGAGGGAAGCCCAGCCAACTTAGTGAGAGACTACCTCCAAACAAAAGTTTTGTTGTTTTTGTTCTTGTTTTTAAGAGCTAAGATGTAACCCAATAGTAGAGTGCTCTCCTAGCAAAGAAACAAAAATTACTCTCCAAATGCACATACCTAGAAAACTACACAAAAACCTAAAATAGGGTTTCCGGTCTCCCTGTGGGGAACATGAGGGGAGGGTGTTTTTTTCCTCTGACATTCACCATGAGGAACAGGCTGAATTACTAGAGGTAAAAATCACAGAAGTATGGGGTCCCATATGACCAGGTCTTCCTGGAGTTTTTAATTCTCAAACTTGTCCATACCAAACCACCAGTAATTCTTACAATTTAGGTTTTCCTACCGAGCATTGATTTCTATGGAAGTTTCTGTCCCTGGATTTCTACTGTGATAAGTTATCATCTGTTGTTGTCTCTATTTTCAGTTTTGAAGGTGGTAGTCTAACCTGTGACCCTTGTTCTCTGATTTTAGAAGAGTTTTGATTCTTTTCAGTTTATTCACCTTTTTATGTGTTATTACAAAATGACCTCTAAGCTTCTTCCATGCTGAAGCCCAAAATACACACACAAAAATCATTTTTATCAGCATATCTTAATAAGGTTATATACAATATTCACTAAAAAGAGAAAATTAGACATATCAATCTGTCATTGGCAGATAAGCTACCTAAAATGTAACTAATTCTAGTATCTACAACAAAATATAAATTATTAAACAATATACTTATCTTTAATGAAGCAATGATATCTGAACAATAAAATATTACAGGGATCACTTAGACCCACAGCATTATTACAAATTAAATAGTTCCTGACTAAACACCCAAATATAACATTTCCATAAGGAATTGTTGTGTGTGTGTGTGTGGTAACAGGGATCAAACACGGGCCCTTGTGCATCCAAGGTTGGTGCGGTACCACTTGAGCTAAATCCCCAGCCCACTATAAGGAATTTTTATAACATCCAAGAACTATAACTCACTGGTGATCCTTATTGGTCAAAAGGCTTTTTTCTTTACTTCTACAATAGCATCATCATATCTTCTACACAAATTTAAGGTTAAAGAGTTTTCCCTTAGTAAGGAAAATTATAATAAAAAGCTAAGCTTTTATGTGAAATTTGACATGCACATAATAATTTCCCCATCTGCTATCACTAGGCATCAACCTTTATCGATTTAATCTACTTGAGAAATCTCAGTCCATTGTGAAGTGTTGTCTGCTGCATCTATAGTAAAAAATACAGCTATTTGTTCCACAAGTCACAGGGGCATCTCTCAAGGGGCATCTCTGAATCTTTTATACAATAAACAGATACAAAAATTAGGAGCTTTAATATTACTAATATTTTGCTATTTAACTAGTAGATACCTACAGAGTTGGACAAGTTGTAAGATAATGAAATACTAGGGTGAGTTTCATGAGAAATTATTTGGAAAAAGTCACAAAAAAGTATAAAGAAAAGGATAGTAACAAAGGAAAGATGATACAAATCATCAAAAAATTAATAGCCAAAAAATAAAGGTCAAATGAGAATGATGATGAATGCTTGTGAAATATAGGAAGAAACTATATACAAATTCTGCTCAATTCACAAAATATAAAATATCTGAAACCCACATTCCTGAAACTCCAAAACAAATTCAGCGTCTATACTTTTAATAGCTGGGACAGTTTCTAACTCAATAAATGACAAAACAAATTCAATTATATCTGCTTAGAATAGATAAAAATATATGCCTATTGGTTATATGTATATAAAGATATTCAGGTTGACAATGGTTATGTAGTAGATAAGATAGCCAAGCACATGGAAGACAGAATATAATCCCGTTCCAAAAATTGTCAGCAGAAATAACTTAGTGTCAATATACCCCACTGAGGAATAGTCAATAACAATAAATACTACAGCACTTTCTAGGTGAGGGGAATCTAAAGTAAATAGAGCTCCTGACTTTTAAAAAGAGAATGATTTGGCTGGGGATATAGGTTAGGGGTAGAATCCTTTGCCTAGCATGTACAAAAGCCTAGATTAGCTCTAGCAACACACACACACACACACACACACACACACACACACTGAAGTTATTTCAATATTAACTGTGAAAAATGGCTTACCTTCCTTCCTCTAGAACAGAAGAAACAGGCAAAACCATGTGATATTTCCAGAGGAAGCTATTATTGCTTGAATCTGGGTCACTAAAATTATTTGCTGTTTAAAATGAGATCAAAGAAAAATGTTAATTATCTAGAAATGTACATCCTCTTTGTCATTAACCTGAAATATCTCACACAAAGCCATTCAGATGAGATATATATCCTTATATTTGTCTATACAGAAACAGTACCTTTGAAAGCACAACCTAGAAAAGTTAAAAATTACTTAAACAATTCTTGATCACTACATATGAATAGATTCAGTTTAAAAAATTAAATCTTTATAGTTATCACGCTATATTAAATTTCCCCATAAAAAAAGAACACAAAGACTTGGCTAACACAAAAAGGCCCAAATGCTTGAAAGGGTGTAGGAGAGGGGAGTAAATATTCAAATAGTTCCAAGGACAAAAATACCATGGCCTGCTCCAGAACATATTTACAGTTCCTCATCTAGAATTCAACTAACATCCAGTTGCAGCAATCAGCCACGCTTGACAAATTAAAATAACAGTAATTCTGACAGATCATCTTTTATAAATATTCAAATGTGGGCATTTGTGTGCGAGCAAGGTTTTCCACATGTCAATCAAAATGCTTTGTTTAAGATCCTAAAGTTGAACTGCTTTTCTAACCCTCTATAGGAACTTTCTGAATCCTTAACTTCCCCTTTAACTCTCACCTTAGATGATTAAGAGATAAATTATCTATCTGTACCTTGAATTAAAATTTTACGGGCATTCACATAAGCATCAACAGTCAAAAAGAAAGTACCCTGAGTCTTTGGGAATCTATGTAAAGACAAGAGGTGAGATCCAGAGGGGGTGAGGATAAGCTTCTTGAAACATGGCAACTGAATAAAGGCTTAACTTTTTAATTTGTGGGATCAATTATGCCACAGTAATGTAAAACTCAGATATAAAGAGCAATAAATGACTTAGCCAGTTTGGGCTCTATTCAAAGTTCCATCAAGGAAAACTACATTTAAGGTATAACCCTATGTTTTGATAACTATTTTAAGAATATAAAGTTGTCAAACACAGGCAAATATCAATATAAATTCAAAACTAAACATACTTTTTGAAACCCACAAATATTCCTATCACAATAATTAAGAGCAATAAGAGCTTTAATGAAGACAAGCTGTGTGATTTATTAACTTGCTAGATATTTTAGCCTATCCTCAGTTTCCTGTAAACATGTACAAAATTACTGAAAAGCTTCAGACAGAGGAAAACTGTAAGTGATAGGCATACCTTTGCATACAGGGCAGCATTAAATTGTGAAAGAAAATACAAACTATTCCAGAAGCATGTGCCGCTCTAGTAAACCATGGCTTAGAATATTTCTAGACAAGCCAGCTTACAGGAAAGTCATACTGTAAGATCACTCTGTACTTGGCCATCTAAACCCAGATCCAACAGTGGATTAAGCCAAAATTTCGGTTCTCAAATTGGCAACGGAGAAACTCTAGGTTAGGGACCAGCAGCTTCAGCCTCCTCTGGGAGCTTGTTAGAAATACACAGTCAAACTAGGCAGTGTAATGAATCTCTGTAATCCCGGCACTTAGGAGACAGAGGCAAGAAAAGACCAGCCTAGGCTACATGATAAGTTCAAGATCAGCCTGGTTTACATAGGAGAAGGTTGTCTAGAAAAGGGGGGGAAGGGATCTTTACATGGAGACATAGAGAATCTGAATCAAGCATTTTAGCAAGATCACTAAAATGACTCATACACTCATTACAATTTAAGAAGCTCTGTGGGAGGGGTTGCATGAAAGATAAGGTATAATTATCTGTTCAAAGACTGTCTCTGCTGCAGTCCACAGCTCAGCCAATATATAGTCAATTTTAAACTATGTTTTATAGCATCATTACCCCTGTCACAATTTTTTACATTTTAAATAAAAGCTCTTGAAAAACAGAAATCCCCCAAGAGCCAAAGAACAAGTATCTAATGATTACATCTCATATCCCAAGAAAAGCTTGACAATTATCTTAAAGCAAGTGGCTGGTCCTATTTCATGCCTCCAAATCATATTGACGAGACAAATCATGGGTAAGTTGTGCAGAATGACATTTCAGTCCATGAAGGATCACATATACAATAAAAAGCCCATAAGGTTATATGGCCCAGTGAAACTGTAACCTTCCTAATTTGTGTGAACACATTGTATAACATTCACTCAATGAAGAAATCATTTAATGATGCATTCTCAGAATTATCCCCATTCCCAAGTAACATGTGGCTGTGGTTAAAATAATAGCAACTCCTTTTGTTTCAAACTCTCAGCACTTATATCATTTATTTGGTTTCCCAGTGGCTAAAGAAGAAACCAAGAGGCCAACAGTCTACACCATCGTGTAACCAGACAAAAAAGACTATATGGGCTCCATATTCAGCTACTTTCTCAGCTCCAAGTGTACTCTTTAACATTCAGTGCTATGGAAAATGGAACTCTAAAAACTACTTTTGTTGTTCTGCCAGTCAGAGGACTAAAGAGGACTAGGGAGAGAAGACATACTTCTACTCAGTATTGCCCTAGCTGAGGGATTCATCCCACAAGGAAGCAGTCCGTGGAAGCCACTGGATCTTTCTGGCACTCCCAGAAGTACCTCTCACCAATTAGGTAGGACTTCTCCACCAGAGTTCTGAATCCAAGCTCTCTGTGGCCCATCTTCAAGCTCTTTCTTCTCTCATATATATATATATATATATATATATATATATATATATATATATATATATATATATATATATGGTGGTGACTCCCTGCAATTGCCATTTTTATGTTACCCCAGTGTTCCCCTTCTGCCTTTCCAGCCATCTGATACCAGTCTAATCAATTTCTTACACTCAATTTAAACCAACAAAAGTAGATTGTTTTCCTGACCTCACTCTAACTGACCCAACATGGCTAGATGGAATAACCTTCAACATGACTTCAATCACACTGAAAAACTGTTTTCTCAAAACATGATAATTCATCCTTTCCCAAAATTGGTGGAAGATGGGAAATGAATGCCAAAAGAATAGTTAATAAAGAAGAGGAAGCATTGTCTAACCAAACAATACATTGAAACAAATATCATGGTACAAAACATATGTTAACCCACAAGAACATAAAGAAAGGCCAAAAAAACAAAAAAATCTGAGACAAATAGAAATTGTCTACTGTAATAAAAACCGTTCTTTTAGGAATGGAAGGAGCTTAAGACTTCTGCTTCCAACATTAACTTCTGTTAAGTAGTTTTATATGTAGTTTGGGTTACAGTACTTTAAGAAAGCCACTGAGAAAATCAGGGAGTACAGTCATTTTAAATTAATTTTTCTGAATACAGAAGATGTTTCTTATTTTTCCTAGGCCTAGAGATTGAATCCAGAGCCTTCTTACTAAGCTATATATCCCTAGCTCTTTTTATTTTTTAATTTGAAACAGGGTTTCATCAAATCACTAAATTGCACAGGCTAGGTTTGAACTTGTGATTCTCCCATCTCAGCTTCCCATAATGCTAGAATTATGCTCATGTGCCCAGCAGATATTTACTTTTAAAGTTTACTGAAAACACTACCATAATGAACAAAATATGTACATTGTTCTTTCTCTACAAATTAAATCTTCAAATATGTCTACAAAGAAAGTGTTTTACAATCCTTATTTTACAGATAAGATTAAATAAAATAATAAACTTGTCCCACATCATACAGTTGATAAGTGCCCAATCTGAGATTTGAACACAGGTTGTCTGTTTAAGAATCTAAACTCTCGGGCCAGAGGGTTAGCTCAGTGGTTCTGGCGCCTGCCTCGCAAGTGCAAGGTCCTGAGTTCGAGCCCCAGTAACCACATACAATGCTGGGCATGGTGACTCACGCCTACCAACAATCAATACCACACACCCCAGTGCCGGGTGTGGTGGCTCACGCCTGTCATCCCAGCACTCGGGAGGCAGAGGCAGGAGGATTGCTGAGTTTGAAGCTTGCCTGAGCTACATAGTGAGCTCAGAGCCAGCCTGAACTACAAAGTGAGACCCTGTCTCAAAAAAAAAAAAAGAATCTAAACTCTCAATCATAAATTAATACTTTTTACTTATATCCACTCCAAAACATTGTGGGATAATTCAAGAGGAAAGTGTAATTACTGATAACAAAAGTGCCATGCAACAGTACAGGAAAAATTAGTATACCTCTTTTAAAAGGCCAAAGAATTAAACTAATGATTTAATAACATCAACATAGTCAAAATTTGGCCCATACTTAAAACTACGAGAGTCTAGAAATCTAGGAGGTTACTTACAATGCCACATTATCAGTATTTCAGAGTGACTGATAGACTAATAATCCACATGAGACTATCATGGAAGAAAAACTGTGGCAAAACTCCCGTGTTAGGAGACAGGGTCTCCAAAATCTGCTGCATGTCCAGGACTGCCCCACCATCCTGAGAGAAGTAATATCCAGAAAGCTATGATCATTTTCTACAGTGAAAGAGGCATAACAAATTCAGTCTCATTTTTCTCCTGTACCCCAGTGCTTACCTCTAAAGATGTCCACTTTCTTTCCATATGTGATTAAAGAAGGGTTCCCTAAGTTCCCTAAGCTGTCAGTTCCCTGAGTCTTAAATGCTACTTCTGAAAATGTTGAGAAAGACTTTTAAAGGAAAGGCCAATAAAGAATATCAGTAAAAAGTCTATTAAAACTTGTAATACTTTACATGAATTCTAAACACCATGATAGAAAATCCTACATATAAAAAGCATAACTATACTAGCAAATAGATTGAATTTTAAATAGATAAAATTGTGTTTTATGTTTAAAGCAGAATATTATTTAGTTTTATTCACACCAAGTGTGAGTCTACAAAATAAAAAAAGAGGAATGTAATACCTTTTTCATTAACAATGACAAAACACTAGTGACCTAGTTTCTGATAACAAACAAAACTTCAAATATTAGAGATACTTAACTCAGAAGAATCATTAAAGTAGATGCTGGACACAAAATGATTTGGAGGTTAAATATATGGATGCAAAGGCTTCGTGAAATATAATATTTTCAACACATAAGTATAAAATTATGACCTGAAGTAATTCTAAGCCTCTACCTGGAGAATCTATTAAACAATGTAGGCATGGGCTGGGGATTTAGCTCAAGTGGTACCACACCTACCTTGGAAGCACAAGGGCCCTCAATTCAATCCCCAATACCGCAAAAAAAAAAAAAAAAAAAGTAGGCGTAAGTGAAGCACTGCATGGATGAAACTTTAATTCTTAGAAAGTAGAGCAAGATTTCACAGCAAGCCAACACAGATAAAATCCAAAAGCAGAGTGTTCTAAGGAGGCAAGACAACAACCACAAAGCACAGAGTTACAGCATTCCTGATGAGACACTTTCATTAACTAAAATGGCCCAAACCAAAATGTCTTGAAAATTTCCACTAACTTTTAATTATTCATAGTAGAGATATAAATTATTTGTAGTGATTTTTTCTTGCTAGTTCGCACAGTGAACTACCTCTTCTCCAGTCTACATAGCTTCAACAAAAGCATTTTCAGTCTGTCTTCCTTTCCTAACCTACTCAGAGATACTATCTGAATAATCAAGTTAAACATGATATATTTATGAAAACATTAAAAAGATACCTTAGTATTAGTATTTACTAACTAGTGTTATTTACTAAATACAGTGGTACCTTGATCCATAAACAATTTTGTTTGCAAACGATTTGGTTCCCAAACAGAAGCATTCAGCAAAATTTTATTTTTTGTTTGTAAACTCTCCATCAGGTGAAACACACATTTTCAGCCATTTTTCCCACACAAATACATCTTTTCTATCTTTTCCAAAACCACAGAACGAATTAAATTTATGAACTGAGATATCATTGTACTCACTGGATGATGTCAATTCCCTATCCTCCTAAAAAAGTCAGATTGGGGCCTGAGATTTAGCTCAGTGGTTCTAGCACCTGCCTCGCAAGCACAAGGTCCTGAGTTCGATCCCCGTAACCACAAACAGTGCTGGGTGTGATGACTCATACCTGTAATTCCAGCACTCAGGAGGCAGAGGCAGGAGGATTGCTGAGTTCCAGGCTTGCCTGGGCTACATAGTGAGCTCAGAGCCAGGCTGAACTACACAGCAAGATCCTGTCTCAAAAAAAAAAAAAGAAGTCATATTTATCATGACATATATAAAAATTGAAATGAAAAAAATTTTCTATTTCACTGACAATAAAATAGAAAACAGAAAAACAACCATTCAAATATCACTTGAATTATTTTTTAAATCAAGAAAATTATTTTTTAATTTAAAATATTTAAATTATTTTTTAAATCAATTTAAAAAATAATTCTCAAGCTTGATGATTAAGAACTATAATTAAATCTATAAAATTACAGTCATGGTTCCGTGGTCAGAGATTCTTATATACAGAATCTGAGTTTCTGAAAACAAACCCAAAACTCTACTTTTTAACAAGCTTCCTACATAATTACCGTTCAGATTACTCTTAAACACACTCTAATAAGTACTTCACCTTCAAACCACTTTCAACCTACGAACTATTCTTTTAGTTGTGACCAGACTGCCCATATCCATCTCTTGTATCAGCCTTAACTAAGATGACCAAAGTCATAAGATAGTTAGAGGCAAAGATAGGATTCAAGATAATTCATTTGACTACAAAACTTGAATTATTATAATCTAGGCTAACTTCATAAAGCAAGAAGACAGTATAGTAGGCACAAAATGATGCAATAGTC
>PVIC010016811.1:0-33478 GCA_004025085.1 Thryonomys swinderianus | reverse complement strand
AGACAGGGTCTCACTTTGCAGCTCAGGCTGGCCCTCAGCTCACTATGTAGCCCAGGCAAGCCTGGAACTCAGCAATCCTCCTGGCTCTGCCTCCCGAGTGCTGGGATTACAGGCGTGAGCCACCACGCCCCGCACTGTGGTATGTGGTATTGATTGCTGGTGGGCGTGAGTCTCCACGCCCAGCATGGTATGTGGTTACCAGGATCGAACTCAGAGGCTTGCGCTTGCGAGGCAGGTGCTGGAACCACTGAGCTAAATCTCCGGCCCCAGCTAAGGGTTTTTATACTACTCATGACCTGTTTACTTTTGTTTCTAGGTACTAGTAAGTTTCTTTCTAATATGATTCATTATATATGTATGAAATACAACTGGAATGTACACTTTGGAATGTGTTTGGAACAGAATTAAGATTTTAAATAGAGGGCCGGAGGGTTAGCTCAGTGGTTCTGATGCCTGCCTCGCAAGTGCAAGGTCCTGAGTTTGATCCCCGGTAACCACATACAATGCTGGGCGTGGAGACTCACACCCACCAGCAATCAATACCACATACCACAGTGCCAGGCGTGGTAGCTCATGCCTGTAATCCCAGCACCCAGGAGGCAGAGGCAGGAGGATTGCTGAGTTTGAGGCTTGCCTAGGCTACATAGCGAGCTCAGGGCCAGCCTGAACTACAATGCTAGATCCTGTCTCAAAAAAAAAAAAAAAAAAAAGATTTTAAATAGAAAGATTGTGAGTTTCCAAATCTTCTTCCACCTGCCTCTACCTCCAAGGATGGATTGAAATTTGAAGTGTTCACTGGCCATCTAGAGACATCAGTGTGTGAGAGGACCTCCTGGGGGGAATAAAGCATAGCAGTTAAAATGCTCGTTCTGGAAGACAGAGCGAGGAGAGTTCAGGTCTCATCTCTGTCACTCACTGGCCATGTCACCTTAAGTAAATTGCTAAAACACTCTCATTTTCCTTCCTCATAACCTTTTTGCGAGGCTCAGTGAGCTGATGCACACAGAATCTTCTGCCTGGAGCCAAGACCATCACACCCCAAAACACTAGCTCTTCTTTCCACGTCACAAGGCGGGAACTCAATTCCCGTTAAGAAGACAAGGAACATCTGAGACACCTTCTAGACCTTTCACTGGAGGAGCTCTCTTTCCTCACTGTGAACGGCCTCAGAGGTGTTCATTGTCCCTAAATCTCATCCAACTGGATAGCTTTTGGGGAGCGTGGCGTGCATGCTACCTGAGAAACTCTGTGAACAGGATCTCTCCCTCCAGGTCCCAGGGGCATGATGTGCACCCAGTGACCCTCTTAACAGGGCTGAAGGTGTGGCCTTACAACACACCTGCTTCAGTTACAGATTCGTATGGGAAAATGAAAGGCTGAAAACTCAGGACACTGGTGGAGAGCACTCATGGTAGCGACCTTCTGTTCTTACACACAACTGCCTCTACCTCCAAGGTGTGATCATGATGCACTTCCTGGAGTTCTTAGGGAAGCAGGTAGGAGGGTACAGTCAGTGTGTGCACCACATTAGGCTGAGAAAGTCCATGGCTGATTCTACTACTGGTGGCTGAGTGACTGGGCAAGTTATAAAAGGCCCTCAGACACAGTTTCTCCTCTATCAAATGGAAACCTGAAGAGCATCTATCTCAGTTGCATCAGGAGGGTTCACTGAGATAATGAAGGTAAAGTGCCTGGCACATAGTTAGCACTCGCTGAGTGCATTTTGTCCCCAGTGTTATCATCATAATTATTACCTACTGCTTGTCCTGAGTATAGGACGTAAGATCCACGAAGAGTCGGCCTGCTGCTAAAGTGAGGCTACGGTTGGAGGTATTCAGCCGTTTCTGTTCTGATATCCATCGTGGAAGCCAGTCAGTTATTCTTTCAAACTGCCCAGAGGCTTATCTTCCTCTGTGAGGGGCGGGTTCTTGTGGCAGCCACCGTGGGCAGCCATCTCAACTGCCAGTCCTCCTCCCTTGTAAACAGAACCACAGTTTTGTTCAGATAGGAAGCGCGCTGGAAGCTCTTATGATAGTCTTGTTAACCTTTACCTTAGTTGGTCTAGCAGAGGGCATAAGAATGTGCCTTGTCCAGCGAGACATGAGGGAAAATGTCACGATACCAAAAAATGAGATGAAGTGAGCCTCATCTTGATACCTGCCCTTTCCCCTTCTGCTTCAGGTAATATCATGTGAGGATGTGATACTTGGAGCAGTAGCGGCTATTTTGTGACTATGAGGGTATAAGTGTAGAGACAAAGGCCAATACATTTAGGATGCAGAAAAATAGAGTGTAGGTTCTTAATGATATTGCTAAGTTGCCAAATAATCTCTGAGGCTGCTTGTCTACAGACTTTCTTTTTAGTACACCGTAGCTCTTCTCATGCTCTGAGCTAGTTAATCCACTTTTCTGCTCTTCCATTGATACATTCCTTTTTCTGTTTGCCACGCCTGGAAGAAGATTGCTCTTTATTCAGATTCTGCCTGGTTATGAAGACATCCCTTCTCATTTTCTCCCTCTGCTGTGGGTAATCAAGTACTTTAAATAAATTCCATCCACACCACTGTAGTGGAACTGCTCTTGAAAAGGTCACCAAGGGCCACTTGACAGATGTCTCCACAAGCTGGATCTGACTGCGCGTCCTACTTAGGACCGCCTGACCACGTTCTCCTTAAAGTGAGTCCTTCCTCTGAGGGCGACACTGCTTCTTTCCACCTCACTGGCCCCTCTTTCAGCACCTTAACTGTGTGTGAAACCCAGCAATCCGCCCCCATCTGTCGGGTCTCCCTCGAGATGCTTTCCTGAATGCTGCCTCCCATCCCGGCCTCCGATTTCAGTACCCTCTGTGGGCACGAGGGACCCCATCTGTATTTCTAGGGCAGATCATCTTGCAGCACTGCACCCACGTTCAGGTGGGCACAGATCACCACGTTCCTAAGCTGAACTACACGCCCTGCGAATTACTCCTCTGTGCTGCCCTTTCCCACTCCTCAACATTAAAATGGACTGGAAAGGTAGCTTAGTGCTCCCCCGGTTGAATATCTAGCACAGCAGAAACTAAAACAAAACTAGGCATGGTAGTACACGCAGGAAATCCCAGCGTGCTAGGAGGCTCAGGCAGGAAGATTCTAAGTTTAAGCCCATTCTGGGCAACTCAACCATTTAGCAAGGGCCTGTCTCAAAATAGAAGCAGCTAGAGATGTAGGTCAGCTCTGACGTGCTTGGTTCAATCTCCAGTAGCATTAAAAACAAAAAACAAAAGAAAACCAGAGAAAGACATGGCTAGATAAAGAGAGAGAGAGAAAAGAAGGAGGAGGAGCAGGAGAAAGAAGGGGAAGAGGAGGAAGTGGAAAAGAAGAAGAAAAAAGAAGAGAAGAGGACAAGGAGGGAAGGAAGAGAAAGAGAAAAACAAAAGCAGTTGTTGGGAAGGAATCTTGCCTGCTTGGGAGAAGAGTCCAGGCCTCAGAAAGGGCTGGGTACCTTTATGTTTTTTAACAGTAGGTGATTCACACACCTCTTTCAATCACAGAGGCCTAGGGGAGAAGATGGTGAAGTTAATATTTATATTTGGCATCCAGCCCTCTGGATAGCAGCTAGGGACCTAATGTTGGTTTGAGGTCAGCTCCATTTAAGTAGCCAGGCCAGGGGCAGACATGCACTCCGGACCTCTGAACTTTGTGTGTTGCAACCCAAATGTCCCACAAGCGTGAGCAGCCTGGGTTGCGGAGAGTGTGTGCTGCTGTCTTCTAACATCCTCCACAGGGAGCCCTGCACAAAAGAGCCGGCCCCAGCCTAGGCTCCTCACCCCTCAGCAGAGCGGAGAAACATTAACAGCAGCAGTGGTTGCTAGGAGTAAGGTTCTTCCACTGGGAGCTGGAGGGTCTGGAGGGGGAAGTGGGTATCAGGAAGAAGGTCATGAAATGGACCGTGCTTAGCTGCTGCTGGGGTTTGGATTACAGAATGCATCTGTGATGGGAAAAATACTTTATTTGGGTTTTAAGGACAGCCTTGACAACACAGTCCAGTCCATGTGATCAAACTGATCACAAAAGCCACAGCTATCATTTGTTAGAGGATTTGCCAAACTGCACAGTTCTTCTAGAGCATTCCTGGTCATCACGTTTCGCCTCCAGCGTGCACGTGAGGAGTTCAAACTTTTGCATTAAATGCCAGGCACATATGTTGTTTGGGTTTTGTCTTGTTTGTTTTTTTTTATTTTTGTAAAATATGTTATTTGAAAGAAGAACCACATAGCAATAAAATGGTAAACAGAAACCTTCCCAAACAATGTAACATATTTCTAATGAAAGGAAACAACTACAGTTTATCCACAAAAGACTAAAGAATGATGAAGAGGACCCACTTTATTCACAGACTGAATCCTAGACCTTACTACTTTTCCAATGCATTTTTGGATGCGTAACTTAAAGGGCAACTTTCCAAACGAAGCAGCTCCTGGGGCAGTGAAAAGACTCGTAGAGACGGGGCTGGACCTGCTGCTGCCTCTTCTGGCTCCCAGCTCCAGCACCCGGTCAAATGCTCTGGTCAAGGGGACGATGAGTGACCTTCTGATTGCTGATTGCTAAATCCAAAGGGCATTCTACAGTCACCTCTGCCCCAACCCCTCCTGGTCCACAGATGATGAACCTGTCTGCTCTTTCCTTCGTGAATTTTTCTCTCCTTCAGCTTTGATGACACCACTTCAAACGGGGCATCTCTGGCTTCCTCAGCAATCCACTGGGGCTCTCTAAGGCTGTGCTCTTCTTTCCCCTGCAGCTGTGGAGCCATTACTGTGTACAATGCGGTGTGTATTTTCTTATCTTTTTTTTTCTTCAGTATTAGGGGTTAAACTCAGGGCTTTTGCCCTGAGCAACACCCCCAGGGACCCCTCCTCTTTAATTAAATTTTAAAACAGAGTCTCACTAGATCATTAATTTGCCCAACCTGCACTACAATCCTCCTGCCTCAGCCTCTCAGAGTATTAAAATTACAGGAATGCACCACCACACCCAGTTTATCACCTCTTCCTAGGAAGTGCAGGATTACTGGTTCCATTTGACAGATAAGAAGACCAAAGTTTAGAAGTGATTGTGAAATCCTCGCCCAAGGTCACAACGCTAATAACTATCAGGACTGGCCCAGCATAGGTACTTGTGAATCTAGGGCCAAATTCCTAGCTACGAACCATAATTTCTCTCTCTCAGGCAGCCCTTCCCCTATACAGAGGTGCTCTCCAGACTTCTGTTTTGGGTCTATTTTCTTCTCCCTGTGTCTGTCCTTGCAGAGGGCCTTTCCTCGTTCAACTCCTCTATGCGCACATCAACCCAAACCATCCTTGACCTTGGCTGTTTCTAAGATCTCTCCACTAGCCTGGCTGGGGTGGTCTCGTAGAGGAGAAATGGTGGACCCCTACTGTCACCGTCTTCCTGACAATTGGCCAATCCAGGGGGTTAAGGACAGGTTGTGACCCAAGTCTTCCAGTGAAGGGGAAGAGGTCAGAGGAGATTTAGTTTAAGTTTTTCTTCGTCCTACAAAGATTCATAAAGGGTTGAGCATAGTGGCTCATGTCTGTAATCCCAACACTTGGGAGCCAGAGGTAGGAGCATTGCTGTGAGTTTGAGGGTGGCCTGGGCTACATAGTGAGTCCAGGGCCAACCTGAACTACAAAGTGAAACCCTGTCTCAAAAAACAAAACACAGACAAAAAACCCGATTCATGGGAACAGTCCCTTTCCATTCAGAAGTTGTGCCTTATGACACTGGGGTAGTTACCATGAGAACAGATCAGGCCAATACCAGCACAAGAAGGACAGAGCCTGAGTTCTTAGTGTCCAGCTAAGACACTTAGTGCTTCATTGGGACCCAGGATTTCAACTATGTTTAACAATAAATTTTCACACTGTACAATTTCTTGTGTCATGTTATTGTTGTTGTGTGCAGCACTTGAAGTGACGCATCAGAAAACAATGTGTTTTGGTGGTGCTGTGGACGGAACCGCACATGATGAGGGCCACATGCCTCTGAACCACACCCCAGCTCCCTCATCAGATTCGTCACACCCACAGTTCAGGTTGGCATTTCTTCTCCCACAGTCCAATCTTGTGACTCTGTTGATACCACTGTAACCCACCCAGTCAGTCACTTTAGTCAGGAACCTGAGTTTGCCATGGACTCTTCTCTTTACCCCTAACTCCAGGATCTAAATTTAAGTTTGGCAAATCTTACTATGAAAAATCTCTCATTTTCTCTCCCCAAATAGCCCTTTTGTTATCCTTCTAAGTTTTTTGCTTTTATTTTTTAAACTAATCTCTCTCCTTTCTCATTCTGACCCAGAGCCTACATATACATGTTGCTCTCAAAGACATTTTTAAAATTCAGGAAAAATCCTGCATCTTCCCTGATTATCACCTGTAAATGACTTCTCATTGTCTGTTAAGATGAGGTTTGTAGAAGGTTTCAAAGCAGCTGGATTCCCCGCGCGCACCTGCTCTGGTCTGCTTACACAGCACGTCTGTCTGGCCCTGGTTGCCTGGTGGCCACCACCCCACTCCCCAGTGTCACTGCACACGCTGCTCCCCGACCTGACCTGGGATGCCGTCCGTGATACGGCCCCTGGGTGATCTTGGCTGGTCCCAAAGTTCTCAGGGACCTGGATTTGCTTCTTTGACAACATAGCAGTATCAGTTTTGGGTGTGCCAGAAGTACCTTTCTTGGTTGTTGTTTCTCTCTTTTTGATTTCATTTTGAACCAGGAGCCCTAATTCAGTCTTAGTGTTGGTAGATCTACCGGGTCTCAGGGCATCTGTTCACCACATGTTGTCATAGAGATACCCTTGGTTTTCTTCTTGGGACCTTTGAGTGCCAGGGACAGCTTGGGAGTGCAAGTCCCAGCTGGCATCCCTTGTACCTCTGTGAGCTGGCCTGTGGCTCTGTCTGCACAGATGCCTGGGCTCTTTCTCCTGCCCTGGGGTCTTGCAACTTTCCCAGGGCTCTGTTTGGGGACTCTGCCTTCTGAGTTTTGTTGCCTGGACTCCGGACCTGGGAATCCATTTCCTGTCTGGAAAAACTCTTCTCCCTTTGTCTTTCCAGCGTCTGTCTATTGCCCCACCTCCTTTCAGCTCCCTTGTGGGAAGTTTAAGAGTTTAGAATTTCAGAACTCAAGAGGCAAAGATGGACAGGTCTTTTTGCTTTTACTCTGTCACATTCCACCTCTAGACAGGGAACGCAGGGCCAACAATCTGCTGGAGAAAAGAGAAAACACAAAAGAATAGGGAACAACAGATGACCCGTTATGACTCATCGGACAGCCACACTGCTCCCAGATCTGTTCACCTGCCTGCCTCCCCCAGGCTGAGTCCCCTGAACTATCCTGTACCCCCAGTAGTGCAGTGCTTGCCAATGGCACACAGTAGGACCTCACACGTCTGTCGAAACCATAGTCAGAAGAGAGAAGAGCACCGACTTGGAAGTCAGGAGACCTGAGTGAGTCCTGCCTCACAGCTGACACTTCACCTTTCTGTTTACAGCGGTAGGTGGCAGACAGCAGAGAGGAGGCGCAGGCGCTCTTCAAGGCTCTGAAGTTAGCGCTTCCTCCTCTTCTCGCCCTCCCACGCGCTGGCTCAGTTTTGCCAGTTCTGCTCCCTTTCCAGGTGGCCCTCTCCGCGTCACATGCTCCTCCTGCCTGCAAACTGTCGTGTGGGCTCATGGATCTTTGCTTTTCTTTGTCAGCATGGCTCCCTTTCCTTCCTCCAGTTAAGAATTTTCAGGATTCTTGAGTTCCGGGGACTGGGTTTGTGATGACATACAAAAGACTCGAAGTTCTGGTTCCACCTCACCCTGGCTGTGGCGCGTGTGCCCTGTGTCTGAGTCTTCATTTCCTCTTCTGGATGGTGGGAATTGTGACAACTAACCACTTGCTCCTTCTGAGCCTGAGCTCCAGGACCAAGAGTGAGTGCCAGGGCTCAAATCATAGCCCAAGTGCCTTCCAAAATCAGGGCTCAGAGCAAGGGACTCAACACGCCTGCCTTCGTTTCCTTGTTTTTAACCAGGACCCCTTCATTGAGTTAAAACACCCAAGTGCCCAGTGCCCACCTGAGTAAACAGTCCATGTATTGGGCTCTTATTACCCCAGAGGTAGCTTCTTTGAACTCCCCATAGATTCATGATGCGCTCGTGTGTTTGTGAGGACTGGTGTGGCACATACTACAGACCAGGCAGTTTGAATGATGGAAAGGGACTTCTTCACAGTTCTGGGGCTGACATCCAAAATCAAGGTGCGGCAGGGTTAAGACCCTCTGCGGCCCCATGCCGTGTGCAGTGTGGCGAGCGCTGCCTCCTGCCGGTCCTCACGTGGCTTTTCTCTGCATACAGCGCCTCTGCGTGCAAACTTCTCCTTCTGTTCCCAAGGAGGAGGGGGCCTGACCTGTCTGAATTTAGGCCTCACTTTACCTAAATTACTGCTTTAAAGACCCTATCTCCAAAACTAGTCCATTCTGAGGGGTTGTACATACGGAGTTGGAGAGGACGCAACGGAGCCTGAACATACAAATACATCACAGTATTAGCTGTCCCTGTCGGTGATTTCAATTTTGCTTTTAAGGCACCGGAGATTGAACCTGAGCTCTCTACCATGGCTTCACCCTGGTAAAGAGTATAATTCCTGCAGGAGGGTGGTTTGAGGGTTAGGGCAGCAGTGTGTGTCATCTCCAGGCCCCTGGGGTTTTATTCCTTTGAACATAATTGCAGAACAAGGTGGATAGTCTTTTCTTTCCATCCTCAAAATTCTGTGACAGGTTCTAGGGATGAAGAATAAGAATAAGCTCCTGGCATATGCCTGTATTCTTAGCACTTTGAAAGGCTGAGGCATGAGGATTTCAAGTGACTTAGAAAAGCCTTGTCTCAAAATAAGAAGAAAGGACTGGAGTTGGAGCTCAATGAGAAGGCCTTGGGTTCAAGCTCCAGGGCCGCCCTGCACCCCGAGCTGCTGAGAACTGTGGTTGAGTAAAAGCAGGAAAGGGAAGGACCAGTGCTCTGCCGCCTGCTCGGTTCCAGGCTGGTGTGAGGGTGCAGAGCTGCACTCTCGTTGGGCCCCTCGAAGTCATAATAATTATCTTTGCCAAGTCACATACCTTTCTGGAGCTGCATTGCAGGGCTCCATTATAGCAGCAGCAGTGGCATTACAGGGCACCATTCCTTGCCTGTGTTCTGGCCCCTGTGGCTAGTCTGCTTCAGCAAACCTGATAGTATGACAGACCTACGAAACTAGATTTGGTGGCCAGAAAACCTGTAGGTCTTGAAGACCCTGGATTCTTCTTTTAGAGAGGACTTCCGAATGCTACCTCTGCCTGTCTTCCCCAGGGACCCTCCAAAGCCCGCTGGTATTTTCAATGCTTGAAAAGTAGCCCAGTGAAGAGGGGCACTGAGAGGCTGAACTGGAACTCAAATGCTGGCTCTGATTTCAGGGACATCACTGACTGTTCATCTATCAAAGGGAGATGCTGTCAATCAGCCTCGTGTTCCTTTGTTTGATTTATGGCAAGGCACAGGTCCTCTAGCAGTCCTGAGGTGTCCAGATAGTGCTGGAGGTCAACAGCTGACACTGCCAGCTGCAGGCTCTGCCACTGCTGGCCCCCAGCTTCTGGTGCTGGACACTGTAGGTTGAGTCTAGCGGGTGCCAGTCTCTACTGATGACATTCATTGCTGGTCTCCAGGGAACCTTCAGTGCCAACAGCCCTAGTGTTTACTGCTCTTGCCTTTAAACTGAACACTATGTCCCTACTATTCAGGATAAGAATCCCAAATAGGTTAACAGCATTTTCAGAGACGACACTATCCAAGAAATAAATCAGGGGCAGGTTTACAGGACCATCAGGTCTTTAACAGGTGCTGTGCCGCAGCATGGTGGGAGGGAGCCCTCCTAGACTAACTAGAGAATGAATGGAGAGTGCTGCTTATATAGCAGTGCGGCCTTTTTTTTTTTTTTTTTTTTTGAGACAGGGTCTTGCTTTGTAGTTCAGGCTGGTCCTGAGCTCACTATGTAGCTCAGGCAAGCCTTGAACTCGGCAATCCTCCTGGCTCTGCCTCCCGAGTGCTGGGATTACAGGCATGAGCCACCATGCCCGGCAGCAGTGTGGCCTTTTGACTGGTCCAAGTATAAGCCTGTGATTGGTAGAGGGTCCCAGGATAGCCTTCAGTTGTCATGCTGTGGATACTTTGAAGGGCGGGTCTGGAACTAAGAGTTTTCTGGAAGCCTGGGTGTGGGCCAGATCCCCCTCCCCAGCTTTCACCATTCTAAAAGACAAGAGTGGTATCTGAAGGCTGGAGGGAGGAAGGGGACATGCTGACATCCATATTGGAATGGAATGGAGAAGGGAGTGTGAGAAAACCAGGGGGAAAACAAAGTAAGTTGTTCGCTAAAGGTTGAGGAGAGCAAAAAGAGGGGCGGAGGAGGGGCACTACAGCGACTGGCCTAGCCATACCTCTTCCAGCTGTTTTTTTGAGATAAATTATTGGTGAAGCTTTTTTTTTTTTCCCCCCGGTACCAGGGATGGAACTCAGGCCTTTGTGGTTCCAAGGTAGGTACAGTACCACTTGAGCTAAGGCTCAGGCTGAGAGACAAATTCTTGGTAAACTGCCAAAGATCCTCAAATTCTTGATTTCCCCACCTCAGTGTCCCAAGTAGTGGCTGGGATTATAAACCCTTGCTACCACACCCAGTTTATTCAGAGTTTTAAAAGGGTAGTAGATGTAAAAGTGCTTCCCTTTTTCACAAATTCCTAGTGTGTTCCTAGTATGGATGGAGACTTTTTCCATACTGGCCTAGGCACCAAGAACACAAGATTGATCCCAGCACCGAAAACAACAACAAAGACAAATTAGAGTCAGGCATCGTGGGGCATAGCTATAATCTCAACATTTAGGAAGCTGAGGCAGGAGGATCATCACAAATTCGAGGCCAGCCTTGGATACATAGTGAATTCAAGTCAGTCTGAACTACAAGTGAGACTGTGTCTCAAAAACAAATAAGACTCCGATGAAAAAACAAATACTACATTATGGAATGGCGAGGCAGCTAGCAGACACCTGGACAGTAAGCCACAAGGAGTCACGGAGCTATCCAAGGGGAGAAGGTAGAAAGGTGGAAAGGTGGGGCCCAGCAAGGCAGAAAACAGCCAGGGACTGTGAAACTAAAGCTAACCGGGGTGGAGAGGCTGGAAGTGGATGAACTTCAGTGGCCTTGAAGACCAGAGTCAAGGTGCTAGATTTTTATTTATTTATTTTTTTGAGACAGGATCTCCCTTTGTAGTTCAGGCTGGCCCTGAGCTCATTATGCAGCCCAGGCAAGCCTCAAACTCCTGCCTCTGCCTCTGCCTCCCAAGTGCTAGGATTACAGGCATGAGCCACCATGCCCAGCTAACGTGCTAGATTTTAATCAGAGATCAGGTTCAGATATGCATTAAAAACCAAGCACAAAGATCTGCCACTGAATGATGACCAGGGCATGAAGGAAAGAGAAGTCAAAGGTAACTGCTAGGACTGTGGCCTAGATTCTATGTGGGAAGCACACAATTACTCCTGGGGCCAGGCACAACAGCAGAACTACAAAAACTAGTCATGGTGGTTAAGTAATGGAAAGTATAGATGGAACACTATCAAATCCAGAATGATAAGAAGTCAGATTTTCTAGGGTGTATAATTATATACAGTAAAACAACCTTTCTGGGACACAGGTTTTTTTTTTAAGTTTTGACTACTATATTTCATCTGTAAATATCCCCATGATCAAGATGTAGCCTATTCCCATCCCCTCCCCATTACCTTTTGGTGCCTCTCCCAATTCTCTTTTGCAGTCAAATCCTCCTCCCTCATCCTTGGCAAATACAGATCTATTCTTCCTGTCTATAGTTTTGTCTTGTCTATAAATGGAATCACACCATACATACCTTTTGAGACTGGCCTCTTTCCCTTAGGTTAGTGCATTTGACATGCATCCGTGTACCACAAGCCAGTAGTTTCTTGTTTTAATTGCTGAGGAGTATTCCACAGCGTGGATGCACCACAACTTGCTAATCATCAACAGCTGAAGGGCATTTGGGTTATTTGCAGGTCCAGGTCACTGTGAATAAAGCCACTGGATATGTGAGCACAGGGTACTGTGTGAACATACACCTTCATTCCTCTTGGTGAAGCCCTAGGAGTGGGGCTGCTGCTCTTACGGTGAGTGTATGGTAAGAACCTGCCAAACTGTTTTTCCAGAGGAAACACACCATATTGCACTCCCGCTGGCAGTGTGGGAGGACCGCTCTATACCCACCCCAGCGCTTGGCACTGTCAAGGTTTTCATTTAAGCCGACCCCCCATGCAGTGGTATCTCAGTGTGGCCTGCATTTGCATTTCCCTAATACTGATGTGGAGCATCTCCAGTGTTTACCAACCACTCCCATGTCTTCTGGAGAAAAGTCCATTCACATCTTTTGTTCACGATTTCATCAGTTGCTTGTCTTCTTACTGCCCAATAAATAATCTTCAGATATTCTGGATACAAGTCCTTTATTAGATATGCTTTGCAAGTATTTTCTCCAGTCTTTGAATTGTCTTCATTTCTTGTGTCTTTCAAAGTAAAATTTTTAATTTTGACAGCCTAAACTATTACCTTTTTCTTTAACGAACATCTTTCCTGCTATTTTTTTCTAGGAAATCTTTGCCTTCCCAAGGCTACAGAGATCCTCTTTTCCCTCTCTCTCCCTCCCTCCCTCTCTTCTTCTCTCTCTGTCTCTATCTCTCTCTTCCCCTCTCTTTTTCCTTCCTAGGTCTTCCTATGCATTCCAGGTAGGCTTTGAACTCACCATGCAACCCAGGCTAGCCTTGAACTCCAGATCCTCCTGAATCAGTTTTCTGAGAGCTGGGATTACAGGAGTGCAGCACCAAAGTCAACATTCTCCTATGGTTTCCTCTGGAAGTTTTGTGCCTAACATTTAGCTCTATGATCCAGTTAAATTTTGGTAAATGGTCTAAGTTCTAACCTAGAACACTTGACTTATGACATTTCCTACTGAGGAAGAAGCAGTGCAACTCTACATTTCTGACCAACGTATGCCAGGTCATGTTGCAAATGGTTGCAAAAGCTGGTTAGAGTACAGCACAGACTGTCAGGGATGCTCCACCTTCCTCAGATTTGGGAGCTTCTTCAGACATCGATTGCTTCTGCACTTACCCTCTGATGTCCCCAGTGATACCGGAACAGGTCCTGGGTCCTCCTCACCTGAAGTCGTGACAGGAAAGGAGCCCTTAGGTTCCCCCCAGGTCCTGAGATGCTTCAGGTGGTTAGCTGACTATTTTTGTCTCTTAAAGCACTGAAGGGACACTGTGCAAAGGAGGATAGTCATTAGCAACTAGGATTGAAATCTTAACCTTCTAGCTCCTGCCCTTTCTGGGTCTCCCAGTCACTTTGTCATATATTGTCTTTACCTTTTCCTTAGTTGCCATAGACTTGAAAGTTTCATTAGAGGCACTGAGATCTTCACACAGCACACTGAAAACTTTAGGGACAAACTCAGCGAGGGGAGTGGGTTGGGGAATCAACACAGAACTGTAAACTGATGATTTGGCCAACTGAGGACATTTAAAGAAAGGCAGCCAATATATTCTGTTGCTACACTGATGAAAGAAAGGGTATGGACCAGGTAGTTCGGAGGCTGAGGTAGGAGGTTCACAAGTTTGGGGGCAGCCTAGACAACTTGGTGAGATCCTGTCTCACAGTAAAAAGTAAAAAGGGCTAAGGGTATAGCTAAAGGTAGAGTGCTCTGGGTTCAATCCCCAGTACCACACAACGACAAACAGGGAAGAGGTTTTTAAAATTAGCAAACCTTCCAAGGAAAAAAACAGAGAAGACACAATCTCAGAATAAGATTGAGTTCTTCCCCCTAATTCACCATTAGTACTTGTACATAGAAATATTCTTAGATTTTTCTTATATTTTCCTCATCACTGCAGATTGTTGAAAACCTCAGCCCGGACCAGTCTGGGACTTGGACCATCAGGAATCACTCCGGTGGGGCAGGGCCAAGGCCTGACTGTCCCAGAGAATGGCTTTTCCACTCTCACTTGTTTATAACACACAAATTTATTGGCTCTTTCTAAGGTTCAAAGTCCCAGACTTTGTGAAGTTTCCCTCAGGTTTCCTTCCTGGGAGTGGCAGTTGCACATCTGAAGACAGGAGGGAGCTGAGGTGTTAGCTTTTCAGATCCTCCCCATGGTGGCGTCCCCTTCCACGTGAGCAGCAGAAGGGTGTCCACTCCTGCTGCCCACCCTGGCCCAACTCCCAGGCCATTTGAATGGTCCTCCTATGAACTCTTCTCCCCAAAGGAGTCAGCCTCCTCCAGTGCCTCATTCATTAAGGCCCAGACAATCTTGAGTGGAAAAGATTCTCGGGAAACCCATCAGGAGCTTCGGTGAAGGATCAGAACCTCCTGGAGCTCAGCCCAGGCCGCCACAGGGGCCCAGCACAGCCTCCCTCTCCATTCTCTTCCTTCCCTGACTCCAACCACAGCTATTTGCCTTCAGCTCCTCCAAAGCATCAGAGCCCCAAACACTCTTGCCTTGTCTTTTCCTGGTCCCTCTTCGCTTTTCCAGGGACCTCTCCCACCTCACCCTGCTGCATCAATGCCCTCTCTAACTTAGTATCCTCCTCTTACCTTGGATCCTTTGTCTTTGTAGCAAGTGTCACAATTATAATTAATTGCTTGTGCAATGTCTGGTCTCTTGAGTAGAATGTGAGGCTCAAAAGGTCAGGAATTAAGACTTTCTCTCCATTTTGAACTTCCAGTCCCTGGGATTCTCTTCAGGGACTGTTCTAGGAACTTCATAGATGAGAGAAAAATACAATAACAATAAATCCCTGCAATTCTATTAGCAAGAATCTGCTAAACAAGGGAGGTAGAGAGCGGGATGCAGCGATGGTGATATATGTCAAGGAGAAAAAGGAAACGTAAATGGAGGTCT
The DNA here is from genome assembly GCA_004025085.1 of Thryonomys swinderianus. Taxonomy (NCBI): domain Eukaryota; kingdom Metazoa; phylum Chordata; class Mammalia; order Rodentia; family Thryonomyidae; genus Thryonomys; species Thryonomys swinderianus. The sequence continues at coordinate 18,480 of PVIC010016811.1, read as the reverse complement.
TGAGGCATTGTATTGTGGGTTGGTGATAGGATTTGTGTCTGGATATCCTCCAAGGCCTCGAGGGGTCATGGGTGGGGCTTCGTCAGAGGTGGCTGGATCTAGAGTGTGAGCTGCGCTGATTCAGAGTACAATGCTAGGAACGGGGCACCAGGATGAAAGGTGAGTGCTACCTGCATTAAGTAGTCTGGGTAAAATAAAAGGAGCAGAAAGACACTGTTAAGGCCCCATGCTTGACTGCTTTTTGCGTTTTCTGCTTCTTGTGAACTGTTTGTCCTCTGAGATGCCTGTCTGCTATGCCACCCTGCCTTGGAGGCAGTTGATTAGGGACTGAAGCCTGGGGAGACTGTGAGCTAATTAAACGTTTTCTCCTTTAACTTTGGGTGTCGGGTGTCCTGTCTCAGCAACAAGTAACTGAAACAGCTGGTGTATGAAATTCTTAGATTCTGAGACCAGAGCAAACATCACTAAGAATGGGACTTTTGGGAAAAGACAAGAAAGAAGGGAGATGGCTGATTATGTAGATACCTGGATAAAGGACATTCTAAATAGAAGGAGAGAGGGAGAAAAAGTGGTGACTGGATAAAGAAGATGTGGCCTTTTTTAATATACAGGGGAGTTCTAAAAAGAAGAGCTGGAGACATTTTTAGCTAAATGGGTGTGTTATAGGTAAAGAAAAAAAAAAGCCAGTTAGACATATGTAGGCAGATACATAGGGCCGGCCCTTGAAAGACTTGCAAAAAACAGGATCCTTTTGAAGGTCAACACTATCGATGAGACACTACACTTCCAGATAGTGGTGAGCTACGGCCTCGTTCTACTCCTAAGATGGAAGGTCAAGGTCTGGATCCAGCCCCTCCTTGGAATGCAGTACTTACAAAATCCCCAGATAATGGGCCAGGACCTTGAAACACCTGGAGGAGTCTCCTGACAAGAAAGACCCTCTAGGGCTTGATTCCTCATTGGTGGCCCCTATTTTTGAACCCACCCACCTCGTGATTTTGCTTTATAAAATTCCCCTGGAAGAAGCAATCCTGGGTTACCCACTTTCTGGGTTCCCCCTTCTGTCTCTCTTAGTCAGAAGCTTTCTCCCTCTCAATAAAATTTTCCTACTCGAATCTCTGTCATTCCTAAAATTCATTCTTTGATCTTTAGAGAAAACACGAACTCGTGCTTCAGCTGGAGGGCTTGGCCTTGCTCTCCTGTGTCACGTGGACCTTGAGACCACACTCTTAAGTGAAATAAATCGGAGGCACATGTTTAAATACCACATTGTTTCTCTGGTGTGAGAAACTAAAAGTAGAAAAAAAGACTAAAATGTATAATAGACATTGGGAAATGGGAAGGGGTAAAGAGAGGAGAGGACGAAAGGAAAGACGGGACAAGAAAAAAAAAGTAAAAACAGAAAAAAAAAAAAGGAAACAAAGCTTTTTACACTAAACACTTGTTGGGGAGTGGTTCTAACAAACACCTATGCTGAAAGCACTGGTTTCAAATGTTTTCAGAAGCAGGTATTCCTTCAAATGAAATATGAAATGGAAGTTCAAACCAGGAAGTAGAGCAGCAAGGAGGCACTGTCACCTGTCACTTGTTCCCTTGCTCCACATTGGCCCAAGGCAATTGGTTGGAGGAGGCTTCATTGGCTATCCAGTCGGAATTTCCCCACCTATAGCCAAAGAGAGCCCCCAGCACGAACTGCTTTAAGTAGGGTTGAATTTTCGATAGATATCTACCTCCAATATCTGAACGATACTGGAGTTTGCACACCACTGATTTCCTAGAAATCAGCTGTTTATCCTGGAACCTCTTTTTCCTTAAAAATTATTTCTATTTTGGAAAAAAAAGGTGACACAGGACAAAGATATAAAAAGATATGGAAGGGGCCGGAGATTTAGCTCAGTGGTTCCAGTGCCTGCCTTGCAAGCACAAGGTCCTGAGTTCGAGCCCATTGACCACATACAATGCTGGGCGTGGTGACTCATGCCCACCAGCCATCAATACCACATACCACAGTGCCAGATGTGATGGCTCACGTCTGTAATCCCAGCACTCGGGAGGCAGAGGCAGGAGGATTGCTGAGTTCCAGGTTTGCCTGGGCTACATAGTAAGCTGAGGGCCAGCCTGAGCTACAAAGCGAGACCATATCTCAAAAAAAAAAAAAAAAAGATATGGAAAAAAGTCCAAATCCTATGAATAAAAATAAATTATGATACAACGGCAGTGGGGTTCTATACAAGTACAGAAAGAAGTGAACCATTGATGTAAGGCCACCGATGTAGAGAAATATTATAAATTTTACGTTGAAAGAAATTGTTATGTTGAGTAAAAAGTGCCAACCAGATTCAAGAGTAGATCCCATGGCACCCAAGGGTATGACCTTCATGAATAGGCAAAACTAATCTCTGCTGACAGAACTGGGAATACTGGTTACCGGAGGCTGTGGGGGTGGGGGAGGTCCCAGGAAGGGTGAAAGTGTTCCAGTAAACTTTTATCTAGATTGTGATACAAGGATGTTAACTGTATGTACTGAGCTGTGAAATGATCTGTGCATTTTATTTCAACAACAACAACAATAAAGTCAGTCTCCTTCCCGCAACCTGTGAGATTTTTGTTTCTTTCAGTGCTGGTGATCCAATCCAGGACCGTCCCACATGCCCAGCAAAAGTTTACTGTTCAGCTATACATCAGTATACCAGTGAAATTTCTTTTTCTTTTTTGATTTCTTTTAAAGACAGGGTCTCTCGCTTGGTATTTCAGGCTGGGCTGAGGTCACTATGTAGCCCAGGCTAACCTCAAACTCACAGCAATCTTCCTGCCTCCACCTTGAGTGCTGGGATTACAAGCATAAGCCATCACGCCTGGCCCTGGTCTTTTTTGGATTGATTGATTGATTTACAGACAGGGTCTTGTTTTGTAGTTGAGGCTGGCCCTGAGCTCACTATGTAGCCCAGGCGAGCCTCAAATTCAGCAATCCTCCTTCCTCTGCCTCCCGAGTGCTGGGATTACAGGTGTGAGCCATCACACCCAGCATTGTGGTATGTGATACTGATTGCTGGTTGTGGTATTGTTGTATGTGGTTAGTGGGGATTGAACCAGGGACCGTGTGCTTGCTAGGCAGGCACCGGAACCACTGAGCTCTCTCACTAATCCCTGTCAGCAGAGATTAGTTTTTTCTATTCTCACCAGAACTGACCCTCTTTTTGGATTTTTTTGAGATGGGTCTTGTTATATAGTCCAGGCTGGCCTTGAACTCACAATCTTCTTGCCTCAGCCTCTACCATGCTGGAATTACAGGTGTGCAACACCATGCCTGTCTTCTAGAAACTTTTCTTCCCTCCTTCTTTCTTTTTGGGACTGGATATTAATCCTAGAGTTTTCACACTGCACTACTTCCTGAACCCCTTGAGACAGGTCTAAGCTGCTAAATTTCCCAGGCTGTTCCAAAACTTTGTCATCTTCCTGTCTCAGCTCCCCAGAATGCTATCATTAGCAGTGCGCAAAACCCCCACAGGAGGGGGGCCTTAATGCCCCTTTTCTCTCTGTACCTTCTTCACAAGTTGGGGCAGAGTGCTGGGTGCACACCAGACCTGGAGGCTGCGGGTTGTGGCACAGGGCCATGGTTCCACGCAGAACCTTAACTTTCTGTGGTCACTCTCTCCCTAGGGTTCCACTCCCTGTCTTCTTCCTCCTCTCTTCCTTCCTTTCCTGGGAAAGCAACTCTGCCAGGGAGTTGATGACCCTTGCTAAACAGCTTTGCTCTTCCTGTCCCTCCTGGGTATTCCTGGCTGGAGAGGACACAACGTGCTGATCATTGTCACATTGTCTCCTCCTTTATTCTCTCCCTTCTGATGCCTGGATTGTTCCTAAAACTTCCGGCTCCGTGAGTTATTAGACTCTGGGCGCTTCCCAGGTCTCCTGCGGCGGGTGGGGAGTGTCTCCCTTCTGCCAGACAGGTTGACAGTCCAACAAGGCATTTGCATATTAACGCAGCCTGGGTCTTTCCTTGCTCTGCGTTCCACATCCCATCCCCACTCTCTACTTCAGGCGCAGTTGCGTGTCCCTGTCTCTCCCGTGTGAGGCTTCAGGCCCCTCCCAGCTCGTGCCTTTTACTGTGGGTCCTCCCCTTACAATGCCTCCTAGTGCCTGAGAGCAGAGGTCTCGTGTAGCTTTTCAGTTCATTTGGCTAGCGCGTTCTCCGGGCAGCGCAGAAAGTGAAGGATACTACTCGTTTCCCACTTTCAACGATTTTTCTAACGTGGGGAAAATGGTGCACAAACCAGGCCTAGGCGCTTCCTAGTTGCCAGGCACCGGTCTGAGTGATTCCCACCCATTGTGTCTGAATTCTCAAAACAATCCTAGGAGGAGTGTTATTAGCCTCATTTTGGAGACACAGGAACTGCGATACAAGGTTAGAACGCTGGCATGTGGTCGTCAGGATTTGAATAGCAACTTCTCTAGGGAAACGCCCTATTCCGGCTAGGGGGTGGTGGACGGAGTTGTGCGAAGAAGAGTGGGCACCACGCTCAGTGTCTGGCTTCCGGGGTTTTAGTTTCGCCACACCTTTTCTGCACAGTACCCTCCGGGGTGGGGGCTTAGGGCTGGCGTCAAAACTGGAAGCCTGGACTTTAGAAGCGGCAGATACAAAGCTCCGCGTGGCAGAGGAGCACAAGCGCGGGGAAACGCGGGCCAAAGGAGGCCTTGTCGGCTTTCTGGGAATTGCAAGCCTCGGGGGTCGCGAACTGCGAGGCTGCGGGAAGCCCCGCGATGCGCGCAAACTGCGTGAAACTACTTGTCCAGAGCGTTTCCCGGGCCCGGGTCCCAGACGCAAGCCTGTCGGGCCATTGCATAGGGCCCCAAGCCCTCTGCCAGCTCGCCCGCGCGGCCACGTGCGTCCCGCTGCGCTCGCACGCTCCGCCGCGCCGGGCCGCGGGGCCACGGGCAGGCACGCGCGCCCCCCGCGCGCACATACTCCCGGGCACGCACACCGACGGCCCGGCCCACGTCCGCCCCGCCCCGCCCTCCCCCGCGCCCCGCCCTCGCGGCGCCGGCCGCCGCCCTCCCATTGGCCGCCCGGCGCGTGACGCGCGGCGCCCGGCCCCGCCCCTCGTCAGTCACTCGGCGGAGGCGGCGCTGGCGGGGACTAGTCTCGTCCGGAGACTGGCAGCAGCAGCGGCGGCGGCAGAGGCGGTGGCGGCCGGAGCTCGAGCTCGAGCCCCAGCGGCTGAGGGCGGGCGGGTGGGCGCGGGGGAGGGAGGGGGCCGGTCCGCGAAGACTCTCGGACGGCGTTTCTCCTCAGAGCGGCGCGGGGTGCGGCTGTGGGGGGGCTGGGGTACAGCCCATCCATGACCATGGGCGACAAGAAGAGCCCGACCAGGTACCTGCTCCGAGCCGAGGGGGCGGAAGGGGCGGGCGGCGGGGCCCGGCGGCGACTAGGCCCCGGAGCCACCCGGGCGGGGGGAGGCGCGGCTAAGATGGAGATCCGGGGGCGGGGGGAGGCGGCGGCGGCGGGAGGCGGTGTCGCTCCCGCTCGGGGCTGGCGGCCGCGCGCGCCGCAGCCATGGCGGCGGCTCCTCAGCCGCCCTCCGCCGCCGCCGCCGCCGCCGCCACTCCTCCCAGACAAAGGGAGATTTAACCAGGTGGGGAGGGAGGAGGGCGGGCGCGAGCTTGAGAGGGAGAGGGAAGGAGCCGGCCCCCCCGCCGCCGGCTTGGGCTGCCCCCGCGCGCCCCCTCCAGATCCGGCCGCGGTCTCGCCCGAGCCCCCCCCCCCCCACGGCCCCGCGCCCGAGTCCACAAGTCCGCCCGCTTCCTGCGCCCGCCGCGGCCCTTCCCGGGCGCCGCGCCGCCGCCTGGCGTGCGAGACGAGGCGGCCGGGCCCGGGCGTACGGGGTGCCGGTGGGGGCGCCCCGTTCCCGTCCCTACAGCCTCTCCCGGGCCCCAGAAAGGGTGGGTGGGTGGTCGACCGAGCGAAGTTTCCAGCATTGGATTCCTGCGACATTACGACGGCTCACCAGCGCCTGTATTTTGCTTTCTCTCTCTTCCCTTTTTTTCCTGTTTTCTCTGCCTCTTTTCTCTTTCTCCCACTCCTCCTGCCTCCGAAGGCCAAAAAGACAAGCAAAACCTGCCGCAGACGAAGGCTTTTGGGATTGTAGCGTCTGTACCTTCAGAAACAGCGCTGAAGCCTTTAAATGCAGCATCTGCGACGTGAGGAAAGGCACCTCCACCAGGTACTTGAAGATCTATGTTTCTTTTGTTAAAGGACTTATTTTTTTATCGTGGGGGAGAGAGGTAGCGAGCTATACTTTTCCACCCTCTTTGCAACTTGTTGATTACGGTTTCTCGGCATCTGGGTTTGGGTGAGGTGTTTTGAGTCGTGTGTATTTTGTGTTGGGTGTAGTGGCTCCTGTTCACTAAATGATTTATGGGAAGGAATTTTCCCAGCTTTTCCTATTTTAGACACCCTGAATTTGACACTTGTATCCTTCGGCTTGTTGGTATTGGCTTTAAGAGAGGAAGCAGTGCTGTTGCTGTGGATTATAGGACTCTAGACCTTTTTAGTTGTGCCATGTGAAAAATGGTTTTAATTTGTCTGTCCTATATTATTTTTCTCTTCTCTTGAGAAATTTAATGGTGGTAGTGCAGTAATGCTGGTTGTGCTTTTCCTGTTATTTTCTTGCACTTGAAAATGAACGTTGGAGGTTTAACCAAGTGTAGTTTTGGGAAGGCTAAGTTGTGAATTTATTTATGTAGAATGGTGAGGATTTTGTAAAATGATAAAATTAAGAAATCACTTGTTTAAGGCTTCATTATGATAAAATGTTTAAAGACTTCATAGTGATAAATGGCGTGTGGTATCAAAATGACTTGGATTTAATGTTTCATTGTACTTGGAGTGAAGTGTCAAAACTGATTTTGGCGTCTCCTAGTCATCTCAATGTTTATTTTAAATTTCAGTAATGTTAGGTTGAAGTGAAACTTTTTGGTGTCATTTAGTGGACAGGCATGGGGTGTGAACGAAAATGAGACAGTAAGTTCTTAGTTGTTTGCTCAAACTCTCATCAGGTACTTGATTTTAAATTGGTCGTGTTTTGTTATGACCATTGTGTAGTACTCCACAGATTCAACATGATATTGTTTCGAGTGACTCTTCTTAAGGTTTCATTGCTTTGTTTATTTCTGGGATTAAGTAGAATGCCAGACAACCCTAAAAGCATAAATTGGGCTCGATTGGTCCATTTGGTATTGGTAGAAAGGTTCTGTGAATCCCACTAATTCTTAAGGAATGAAAGGTTTGAATAAAATTATTCAGTATTTCCCTATAGATAGTTTTTTAACAAAGTAAATTCGTGTCAACTTTTTGAATCATACAAAAGGTTTAGTTAAAATGAAAATCGTAAACTGGTGGTTTCATAGATTTTGTTTTGCTGTTTCAAATAGGGGATTCCCTCAAGGTGGCATGAGAGTTTAGAAATATATGTTACTTAAAGCAGTAGTGATTGTATATTATTTATGAGTAATGTTTTTTACATGTAGAATCCCTCAGAGGCCAAAACTCTTTATTGTGGTTTTGCTTTGAGTGTTATTGTAGATGATGTTTAAGTAAATGACTAGGAAACTCGTAAGAACTTGAGATCCCTTATTGGTGAAGAGAAACTTAAACCAAATTCAAAAGTTTACATCTGATTTATTGCTGGGAATAGTGATCTCATAAGGAAATGCTCCTCAGTTTTAAACATATTTTAAAAAACTACTCATCTACTTTTTGGAAGCACATGGAGGGTTTTGACTTATAAGCTATTTAAGCCTTTAAGAGTCACAGTTGATGACAAAGAAGTTCTGTTTTTAAACATATGTTGTTAGAGTATCTTATGTTTTTGGTTGAGACAGGATCTTGCTATGTAGTTCAGATTGGCCTTGGACTCACTAGCCCAAGTTGGCCTTGAACTGGTGGCAATCTTCTGCCTCATCCTCTCAATGCTGGGATCACAAGTGTGTGTCACCACACGCAGCTATTCAGGAAGAAGGAACTTAATGGTATGTTTACAGTGTTGATGTAATTTTTTGATGTCTGCCATTGAGTAGAATTTGGACATAATTTCACAGATCTGAGAATGAAATTGTAATTTATTCTACTTTGGTTATTGTAAGTACGTAAGTGTTTTATATCTTATCAGAAGTTATTAGAAATACAAATAATATTTTGTTTATGTTGTGACTAGACTTCATGTGGGCAAATGAATTTGACAGATTTTCATCCTTTGCTATTCATTATTGTCCCTTGGCTAATTTATCTGCTGTACTGGTTTACTGCAGTGCTTTTTCTTGGGTCTTTTCTCTCAATTATTTTAGTAAGTCGGGTTTGTCAAGTAGACATTTTCTGTCCTGTGTTGTGTTACTCAAACTTGGTGTTGATGGCCTATGAAAATTTGTTAGAGAACTGCGGAGCAGACCCAGGGCCTTTGTTCACCCTGGGCAAGCACCCTACCACTAAGCTACAACCCTACCCCTGTAGTTGGGATTTGGATGATGGGTAGGTAATATGTAAAATTTTAGATTTTACATAATTTGTTGACTGACACAAAAATTGTGTTTCACTGCTTTCAACCAGTGTTTTACGTTTTTTTGTTTGTCTGTTTTTGTTTTTGTTTTTGTTTTTGTTTTGAGACAGCGTCTCACTTTGTAAAAGTTCAGGCTGGCCCTGAGCTCACCATGTAGCCCAGGTAATCCTCAAACTCAGCAATCCTCCTGCCTCTGCCTCCTGAGTGGTGAGATTATAGGTGAGCCACTACGCCTGGCACTGTGGTATGTGGTACTGATTGCTGGTGGGCATGAGTCACCACACCCAGTATTGTGGAATGTGGTTACTAGAGATTGAACCAGGGACCTTATGCTTGCTAGGCAGGCACTGGAACCACTGAGCTAAATCTCCAGCTCCAGTGTTTTATGTTTTGACAGCTTTAGCCAATTGCCTGGCCTGTGGTTATTTGTAGTTTTTTGATCATTGTTACCTTTATTGTCACCATGTACCAGACAAAGCCAGCAAAAACAGCTTCAAATTAGTCCCACTAGGACAGAGGGCTGTATTGGCTGTTTTGAAGACAGAGTTAATATTCCTTACTTTGATTAGGGTAATAGCATCATTTATCCAAAGAACATTTACTAAATTCCTAGGAGGTAGAAAATACTTCTGAAGGCATTAGAGGAGGGGAGGGTCAATGTTAACAGGAAATTAGGACTTGAACCTGGTTGGTTAACTATAATCCAAATGACAAAGACATGGGAAGTTTGAAGGCCCTGGGTTGGATCACCAGTGTTCTGGAAAAAAAGAGAGAAAATACAAAGTGGGATAATGGAAGCAGAATGAGGCCAGCCTAGGGTAAATAGCTACTTTGAGGCCGGTCTGAGCTACATGGTGAGATCCAGTCCCCAAACAAGACATTGCTATGTATTGATTGATGAGTGTTTCTTTGCCAGTAGAGATGTGTTTTTACCTTCAAGTACTATTTAAGAAGGATCCTCTGCCCCCCATTTCTTTTGGACAAGTAAAATTTCAACAAAATCATCTTCTAGCTCTTCAGGCATGTGTGTCCAGTATTTTTTTTTTTTTTTTTTTTTTGAGACAGGGTCTCGCTTTGTAGTTCAGGCTGGCCCTGAGCTCACTATGGTGCCCAGGCAAGCCGCCGCAAACTCAGCAATCCTCCTGTCCCTGTCTCCCGAGTGCTGGGATTACAGGTGTGAGCCACCACATCCGGCATTGTGGTATGCGGTGGGTGTTGATTGTTGGTGGGTATGTTTCCACGCCCAGCATTATATGTGGTTACTGGGGATCGAACTCAGGACCTTGCGCTTGCGAGGCAGGCGCCGGAACCACTGAGCTTAACCCTCTGGCCCTGTGTCCAGTATTTCTTAATTTTGCAGGTGTACTTACTAAAGTGATTCAGAGATGAGGACTTATGTTCTTTTTTGAGCATCATAGAGCAGGAAAAAGGAATCTCTGAAAGTCCTAAGGAATATGTTAAGGGAAAAAGGAGGGTATCCAGTATGAATTTTCTACTTGGACTGGGTATGGCGGCTTGTACTAGCACTTAGTAAGCTGAGTCAAGGAAGTGGCCAAGAGTTACAGGTTAGCCTGGGTTACTAGTGAGTTCAAAACTAGCCTGAACAACAAAGTGAAACCATCTCGAAGGAACCAAACAACAACAACAAAAATTAAACAAATATGTTCTACTTAGAAGTGTTGAGGGCAATAGAGATAATATATTTCAGATGAATTACCAAATATGTGTTGGGTGTCTGGTACAGTACTTTGATACAGTTCTTCCAAGTACCTTGTTGTCCTCTGCAGCCATTGCTGGTTATTACTTTTTTAAAGCTTTGTTGAGGCATGGTTTACATATAGGTAGTTTCACTCCTTGTAAATATAATTAAGCAATTTTTAAAGCATTTTGAAGAGTTGGACAGCCATCACCACAATCCATTGACATCACATCAGTTTCAATTCTCCCATGCATATACTTCAATGTGTTCTGAAGTCTTTTAACAAGAGTACATGGAGGAGTCAGGCAGCTGAGGTTATTTTTCCACAGTGCTTATATACTCTAATGCCTTGCAAAGTGGAAAATAGAGGAGCTCACATGTGTGTAAAATGGCATGTTAGTGGGAAAGACTATCCCTTTCCTAGGTGAAAGCTGAAGTTGTATTCCTCATCCTGCTCTACCAGTCTTAAGTAAGAGGATACTAACTTTTTTTTTTCTTTTTGGAGACAGGGTCTCGCTTTGTAGTTCAGGCTGGCCCTGAGCTCACTATCATGCCCAGGCAAGCCGCCGCGAACTCAGCAATCCTCCTGTCTCTGCCTCCCTAGTGCTGGGATTACAGGCTTGAGCCACCATGTCCAGACATTGTGGTATGCGGTGTTGATTGTTGGTGGGTGTGTCTCCACGCCCAGCATTATATGTGGTTACTGGGGATCAAACTCAGGTCCTTGCGCTTGCGAAGCAGGCGCCGGAACCACTGAGCTAACCCTCCGGCCCCAAGAGGATACTTTTTTTTTTTTTTTTTTGAGACAGGGTCTCGCTTTGTAATTCAGGCTGGCTCTGGGCTCACTATGTAGCCTAGGCAAGCTTTGAACTCAGCAATCCTCCTGTCTCTGCCTCCCGAGTGCTGGGATTACAGGCGTGAGCCACCACACCTGGCACTGTGGTATGTGGTATTGATTGTTGGTGGGCGTGAGTCTCCACGCCCAGCATTGTATGTGGTTACCGGGGATCGAACTCAGGACCTTGCGCTTGCGAGGCAGGCGCCGGAACCACTGAGCTAATCCTCCAGCCCAAGGATACTAACTTTTAAGTAAAGAAAATAGAACCCTATAAATGTACAAATTTACCTGTTTTGTTAAATTGAAATTCTTAAGTGTTGGCCAGAGTGACTTTCTGGACCTGGTGATAAATGTACTGTATTTTACTTTTGTGATCTTGCTGTTTCTCAGAATGCAGTGTCTGTAAAGTAAAAACAAGCTGGGCACAATGGTACGTACCTGTGATCTAGTGTTCAGGGGGCTGAAGCAGAATGAGGCCAGCCTAGGGGAAGTAGCTCCTTTGAGGCCAGTCTGAGCTACATGGTGAAGCCCAGTCCTAAACAAAACATTGCTATATATCAGTGAGTGTTTCTTTGCCAGTAGAGAATGTGTTTTTACTTTCAAGTACTATTTAAATTGTGTTCATTTGAAAAATTGGAAATGTTTTTTTACCTAATTACCATAGATTTGAAACTTTTCTAGCCAGCTGTAGATTTTATTATGGTGTTGAGTCAGTGTCATGTTTTATTTAATACTTGATTAATTGAATACTGTTCCTTTACTGTTTTTTTGTTTTGTGTTGTTCTTTTTGAGACAGGGTCTTGCTTTTGTAGTTCAGGCTGGCCCTGAGCTCACTCTGTAGCCCAGGCAAGCCTTGAACTCAGCAATCCTCCTGCCTCTGCCTCCCGAGTGCTGGGATTATAGGCATGAGCCACCATTCCTGGCATTGTGATATGTGGTACTGATTGCTGGTGGGTGTGATTCACCATGCCTCATATTGTTTTTTGTAGTTACCGGGGATTGAACCAGGGACTTGCTTGCTAGATGGGTGCAGGAACCACGGAGCTAAATCTCCAGGCCCTCCTTTACTGTTTTTAGAACTTTTTTTCTTTCTTTTTTAGACTAGATCTCACCGTGTATAGTCAGAGATAGCCCTGCATTCATGATGTAGCCCAGGTTGGTCTTGAATCCTCCTGTCTCAGCCTCCTGAATGTAGGGTTTACAGACGTGTGTAACCGTGTTTATTATTAGAGTGTTAAACATAGACAAATAGAAATGAGGGGAGTTAATATGATGTATAATACATTTCCTAACTTTAAAAGAAGTTGATATTCGGGGTGATGAATTGCAAGGGTTGAGAAAGTAGATGTTTTGTGTATAAAACATTTTCTTGGTAACTGTCATTCTTCACATTTGTAATTTGAACTTTTGCCTTTAAATTCAGATACTAAACAACTCATAACCCTTAAATAGTCATGGAGTACTGTAGCAGTTTTGTGAGGAAAAAACAACATAGTATGATGTTTGCTGGAAACTTACGGGCTTTGCCTGGTGATGCTTTACAAACAGGAGAACTTTGAGAAGGGACGGGAGGTCTCAATTTTGGGGCAGAGTCAGGCCTTTAGGCCCGTATTTCCTGGGAGGCCACAAGAGTGTATTAGGCCTCAGGTCACATTGGTTTTGTTGTGTTTATCTTTCATGAAAGCCTTCCATAAAAGGCACCAAAAATTTACTGTCCTTCCAGTCATTAAACCATATCAGACCTTTCGACCTCAAAATAAGTACAAAAGCTGATACATAGTTCTTTTTCCCTTCTGTCCTGGGATTGAACTCAGGACTTTGTGTTTGCCAGGCAGGTGAAGCACCAGTGAACTAAATTTCTGACCCAAGTTGGTATAGTTTTAAAGATTATTCTTATCCTGGAGTGGAGTTATACTCTGTTTGCTTTTATATTGGTCTTACTGATTTATAGGTCCTGACATGATCTTAGGTGTACTTGGCAGCCTGAGAGTAAATTACCTGGATAGTTGTAGTCATTTGACAAGTTTTTTATTGAGCACACAGCCATCTGGTTTGGGTGTACAGTGGTGGAAAGATAGTCAAGTCCATGTTCCAATGGAGAGGAAGAGAAAATAAGCAAGTGAACAAAACCAAACAGGTAATTTCAGTTCATGACAAGTACTGCAAAGAAGAGTACCATAAAGAAGTACAGAGTGTTGAAGCTGGGAGTGGTGGTAAGAGTGTTGAGAACTGAGTGGAGGACTGCTTTATGGACAGATTTTTGCATGTGCATTTGCCTTCTTAGGAAACAGTAGTGATACTTTGTTTTGGAGCCAGCAGACAGTTATTTCTGTAGGTTTATCTGTGCTGTTTGGCTCATTTGGTTTGGAGCCTTGTGCAAGTTACTAAACTTCGCTTAGTTGTCAGGCCACATAGGCCAGCTAACTTCCTAGTTTGTTCTAGTCATTGGGAATGGGAGTTTATAAATGGATTCAGTGATACATCATTCATTGTGTTGCTCAGTGGGTGCTGAAGAACTCCCAAGATTTTAGAAAATTTCCTGATATGCTCTAGTTCAGCAAATTAATAATCAGAAGGAATTGAGTTTCTTATAGTACTTTAAATAATGCAAGTCTCTGCCTCCTTCAAGACTTGAGAGAGTACAACCTGTAGTCTTTTTGGCTATTAACTTTCTCTTCTGCCCCATCACTAATACTTGCCTCTTTGCAACATCCTGTTTTATACTTGCCAAAAGGAGTGCATCATTAACTTGTTTATTTAAAGTTCGAACACAGGCATTTGTGTAGGGCAGTGCAGAAATCCTGAGTTTAAAGATTGAATTTTCACAAAGTAAGCATGTGGCCCTCAAATTCTTCATCATATTCTTAGAGACATCCCTAGAAATGTCCTCTGTTCTCTGTTAAATTTTATCACTGGATGGATTAGTTTGCTTGTTTTTGAGTTCTGTGTGAGTGATGTTATAGTATACAATCAACTTCTAGGTCTGGTTTCTTTCGTTACATATGTAGTAATCCATTTTGTTGTGTGCAGTTTTTGTTTTCTTTACCATTGCTCTTTTACCCTAAAATATCTTAGAGCTCAACTCTTTGCAGGGAACCTTTTCCTTATATATTCTGGAGAGAGGACCTCACTTTAATGCCCCACCCCCTTTTGAGACATGATGTTGCTCTATAGTCCAGGCTGGACTTGAATTCACTGTGTAGCACAGGCAGGCCCAGAACTCACAGCTAACCTCTTGGCTCAGCCTTCAGAGTGTTGGGGTTCATTACAGGTATGTACTACCACATCCACATCTGGCTCTTTTTTTTTCTAAGTACTGAGGCTTGAACTTGGGGTAAGTGAAGCAAGTACTCTGAACAGTTATTTGTTTCAAAGCATTGATTAAATAAGTGGAAAACAGCTTTTGAGGAACTGAGTGAGCTTGTGGAAAAGAGCATAAAAGATAGCCAGTGTTTGAAACCACCAGAGTGTTATAGAATGGGTAGAGATGGGTAAAGACAGGAAGTGCTTTTTTTTTTTTTTTTGAGACAGTGTCTCCTTTGTAGTTCAGATTGGCCCTGAGCTCACTGTGCAGCCCAGGCAAGCCTCAAACTCACAGCAATCTCCTGCCTCTGCCTCCCAAGTGCTGGGATGAGCCACCACACCTAGCATTGTGATGGGTGGTACTGATTGCTGGTGCTTGTGAGTCACCATGCTCAGGCTTGGGATATGGTGGCACCAAACTCGAATTTGGGACCTTCCTGAACTTGGGACTTTGTGCGGGAACTACTGACCTAAATCCCTGCCCCCTGCCCTTTTTTTTTTTTTTTTCCCCCTAAAATAGGGACCATCTCTGGACCTTCCTCAGCTGGAGTTTAAAATGTGCTTTTATGATTTTCAGATAGATTTGTTTCACAGGCATGATAGAAGCAATGCCTTGTTTTCCTTAACTTTTCACTCTTCCATTGTCACTGGTGCTTTTTTACTTCTCCCACAGGCTATTAATTCCCAGGTCCTATTTATTAAACCACCCTTACTGTCCTTATGTACAGGTACACAGATGAATCTGCTTTTTGGGCATTTCCACTTGAACAATTTAAAAGTAGTTCATATCCCACAGGTTGAATAGCTGAATTTATGAAATGATAAATGTATCATTCCCATTCCTACTTCAAATGATCCCTTTATCTCCTTTCCTATAGGATAAAAGCTAAATGCTGGGTATCACAAGGGGCTTATTTGGTCCTTTCTTGTTCATTAGAATTTCTGGAACCAACACCCAATCTATCATTTACAAGAAGAGTGCATGTGTTTTATGAAACTGTCTCACTTGTTGGTCCTCCTTGATGTCTTAGCAAGCCTTTCTGCCCTTCAGTCATGCATAAGTGTTTCATAACTCTTAAACTGTTTTTAATTGACTTTGCATTGGCCTCTATTATGTTGTCACCTTTTTGAGGGCAGGGCATTTCTTTCCATACCTGCATTTTCCTGTGTCACTTAGTCTGGCTCTTGGTAGTTAGAGTTCAGTAAATATATACTCTATAGGATAAGTGAATATTGTCAGATGTACCAGCGTATAGCGGCTTTGTTTTGTGTGTATAATGTTACTGGATTAGGCAAAAGTTGTCTGTAAAGTATATCTGGAAAAGTAAGTATTGCTGACTTTGTAGTTTTGTTTTCTACACGGGCACTTGAGCTTCAGCACAAGACTGGAGCCTTTGATTGTGTAGAGTAGTGGTGGTGAATCTATCACACGTGTATTTTTCTTTTGAGACAAAAGATGCTAATATATAGAGCTCTTTTTATAAAAAAAAAACTTCAGTATTTGGGTTTAATTGTAGTGCTGGCACTTTGTTATAAGTGAGTTTTGGGTTGCACTTTGAACATTTAGTCTCTTAAAAGGTTCACCATCGCTAAAGGGCAGTGCTTGTAAAGTACTTCCTGGGGTCATGTTTTAACACCAGAGTTTGGCCATGCTTGCCCAAATAACATTAACTGTTTCGTTTTGTTATGTTTTGTTTTGAGACTGGTCTCGCTTTGTACTTTAGGCTGGCCCTGAGCTCACTATGTAGCCCAGGCAAGCCTTGAACTCAGCAATCCTCCAGCCTCTGCCTCCTAAGTGCTGGGATTACAAATATGAGCCACTACACCTGGCTAATTGTTAATAATTCTTTATTTTCTTCTGGTTGTCTAGTTGGTGATTTCAGTAACCACAAGTTATATTGAAAAGTCTGATAATAAACTAGGGGACTGATTATGTAGTATAAAACCAGTTTCGAGATGTCGAAACTTAAGGTGCGATAAAAGAACAAAAATCATATAAATTGGCACCTAAGACAGTTTAAAAATGGCTGCAAAACATTTAGAATGTTAAAATGTGAAAATGTCATACTGCGGTAGATTTACCTTGTTCACATACTTATAACTTGATATTTGGGCACCTTGTATGCATCACAGTCAGATTGTACACTACTATACTTTGTTGAGTAATTTAATTTTTCAGTTAACTTGAGTTCTTGACTCATTCATCTATTTAGCTATATTTTCACTTTCATGCAATGATAAAAATGGTCAAATGATGTCAAAAAAATTCTCAGTAAAGGCAACGCAAGTACACTATGTAACTCAAGTCAGGAATGAAATTACAGTGTAATCAGGTGAAAACTTTATGTTTAAGCAGTATTAGGTAATGCTTTCTGCACTCTTCAGCTCTCTGCTAATTTAGAAAAGTTTTTTAATTGTACTCCGGCTAGGAAAAGAAATTAGTGGAAGGGATATAAAAAATACTACAATTTTAGATCATTAAAAATACAAATTAACATGTAACTTTGATAGTCTTTGGGAAGGATAAACTGTGACAAGAGTGCCAATTCCATCAGCGTACTGGGTGTTATAACAGGTGCAATACAGTGCAGGGTGGTTAGTTTAGGAAAAAAAAAAACCCTGATGAGTGCTAAGAACAGATTAGATGTCATAAACAGGTTGTGAGGTTTGTTACCTGTTTTCTTTATTTTTTAGAAAATGAAATGTTTACTACAGTGAGTGCTAGTCAAAGTTGGGAGAAAGTAAGACTCCCAGCTCTAAGCCTGTTTAAGCCAAAAGCAAATTTACTGATCCATCCAGCCAGTCATTAGGAAGATAATCATACGGACTCAGGATATCAAAGAAGAACTGACAAGAATTAGGTCTTCTATCATTTGTCTAATCTCTGGATCATTGTTGTCTGAAGATTGGGATATTGTAATTGGCCAGGTATAATCAGTATTCAGAATCTGTTACTTGAAAAAGGACAATGGGATGTTTACTAGGTAGATAGAAAATTGCTACCATAATTGAATATACCACCTTTGTTAATGAGTTGGTATTTGTTACATGTCCACTTCTGATTTTAAACTGTAATCTGCTTGAAGATGAAAGCTGTATTTATCTAGTATCACTTCTCATGTCTTATACATTTACACATTTTTTTTTTTTTTTGAGACAGGGTCTCACTTTGTAGTTCAGTGCTGGGATTACAGGCGTGAGCCACCTAGCCTGGCACTATGGTATGTGGTATTGATTGCTGGTGGGCGTGAGTCACCACGCCCAGCATTCTATGTGGTTACCGGGATCAAACTCTGGACTTTGTGCTTGCAAGGCAGGCTCTGGAACCACTGAGCTAATTCTCTGGCCCACATTTACACATTTTTTTTTTTGTTTTGTTTTGAGACAGGGTCTCACTTTGTAGTTCAGGCTGGCCCTGAGCTCCCTATGTAGCCCAGGCAAGCCTCGAACTCAGCAATCCTCCTGCCTCTGCCTCCCCAGTGCTGGGATTACAGGCATGAGCCACCACGCCTGGCACTGTGGTATGTGGTGCTGATTGCTGGTGGTCGTGAGTCTCCACGCCCAGCATTCTATGTGGTTACTGGGAATCAAACTCAGGACCTTGCGCTTGCCAGGCAGGCTCTGGAACCACATAAATCTCTGGCCCCACATTTACACATTTTTAATGTGTGGGTAAAGGAGGGAAAGAACATCAGTAAGGATTGGTAAAATTTAAAGATAGTACTACTCTGTAGGTTATTTTTCTTATGAAGTAATATTTGTTATGTATAGGAAAATTTGGGGCAAAACAAAAGCATAATGAGAGTAACGTTATTTCTGATCTAGACATTGAAAGTTATTATTTATTGAGGAATAATTAACTTGCTGATGACCATAAACATTTAACTAGTGGGCCGGAGGGTTAGCTCAGTGGTTCCGGCACCTGCCTCGTGAGCGCAGGGACCTGAGTTCGATCCCCGGTAACCACATATAATGCTGGGCGTGGAGACTCACGCCCACCAACAACCAACACCGCATACCACAATGCCGGACGTGGTGGCTCACGCCTGTAATCCCAGCACTTGGGAGGTAGAGACAGGAGGATTGCT
>PVIC010016810.1:0-33406 GCA_004025085.1 Thryonomys swinderianus | reverse complement strand
TTGGGAAATTTGTACCAGTATATGCCACAAGTTAATTCTCATTTTTACCCATATCCCTACCCACTCCCCCCTCCTCCCCCCTTATACATGCTCTTTTATTTTCTTTCTATATCATATTTATTCCTTCCCCTCATCACATTCCCACACCAAGTTTCCTATAGAAATATTCCACTCTATAAAAGCTGTCCTACTTTCTAGAGCTCATTTGCATCTACAGGTGTTCATGCCAGAGAGAAGACCCGTGAATTTACTAGAGTTTTAAACTGGAGTTTGGCATATGGTATTCATGGATGTCTTCATTATATGTTTTTAATTTAATGACAATTTTTTATCTCTAAGGTCTGCAACGCATTTCCTTTTATTATTGATTATCTCCCAGGGATCCATAATAAAATACTTACAAATTTTGCTAATGTAAAAAGTTATGTTTTGGAGAAAGTAAAAGAACACCAAGAATCTTTGGATATCAGCAACCCTCGAGACTTCATTGATTGTTTCCTGATCAAAATGGAACAGGTAAAATGGTATTTGCTTGCATTTTGTAGTTCATTCACAATTTCTGCATACATTGGGAATGTTTAACAGGACATCCAAGGAACACTTCAGAAGAACTTTAAAGTCATGTGAATGGATTTGGACTAAGGATTATGGAAGATTTAAAATTGCGTTGTTAATCAGAATATAGGGGCACTGCTTTTAGATACTAATTATCTGAGGAAAAATACACTATGCAAAAAATTAGGGGGATTGGAAATACCATCATATTAGATAAAAGAAAATACCAAATCATAACAAAAGTAGAAATGATCATAAAATGCACCATGAGGAAGATGAACAAGGAAGAGTTTAACCTGGTTGAGCTTCCTATATGTCCTGAGGCTTGATACAGATCTTCAAATGTTTATAGTAAGAGACAGATAAGGGGATTTCAGATAGGTAGAATGATGTACTGTTGTGTTCTTCCCTTGATGGGGATGGATACCAGGACCAGATCATGGACATACAATCGTCCTATTAGCTGGTGGATGATATCGGGTGGTTAGCTGATAGGTAAAACAGATGTGAGGGAAATATTCTATCAGTTAGATAACAGACAGGACTACCAGCTGATAGCTGATAGCAAAATTTATTAGGATCACACAGGCTCACATAGTGTACATGCACAAGTAGTGGCCATAATAGCTGGTCTTGGAAAGGAAGAGAGAAGTTTGCCTAAATACAAGTAAACATCTTTAACAGAGTACCAAGAACACTTTGTAAGCCCCCACAGAATGGAAGGATGAGTTAGCAAAATATGTAGGGCAGTGCATCACAATCACTAAAAAGAAACATAGAGGACATCACAACCCACATATCACCACAAGCCACCTTTGGCTCGAGTTCTGGCATTCCTGGGATGAGTCAAGTGTCAGGCACAAGTCCTCAAGTGAGCCCTAACAGTGTACCTCTGTTAAGAGGTCAGATGTGTATGGTAGCAAGGAGATAGACAAAAGAAATTTAATTAAACATAATAATGACTAAATCTGGACAGATAAGGAGCTAGAAGTTTCTGTCCACTACTCTGAAAACCTGAATGTTGGCATGGAGAGTTGTGACAATTAAGAATATGTATCAGCTCAAGAAGGGATGTAATGCAGATAATATGTAGAAATATTATCCTGGGAAGTCTGTAGAATGATCTGTAAGGTAGGAATTGAGCTCATTTACTAGACATGAGATTAGTCATCTGTTTGCACTTCAATATGACAAATGTTGGATTATAGAAATGCAGATTCTGAGGTATATTAACCTAAAGTTCCAAAAACATTTTAGGATAAACATCTCTTTCTGCAAAGAAGCTAGCAAAGATTTTTTAAAAATTTTTATATTTTTGTTTGAAACAGGATCTTTCTTTATAGTTCAGGGTGGCCCTGAGCTCACTATATAGCCCAGGCATGCCTCAAACTCAGTAATCCTCCTACCGCTGCCTTCCAAGTCCTAGGATTACAAATGTGAGCCACCATGCCCAGCACTGAGGTATGTGGTATTGTGGTATGTGGTACAGATTGCTGGTTGGCGTGACTCACCACTCCCGGTATTGTTGTATGTGGTTACTGGTTACCGGAGATTGAACTCAGGACCTTGTGCTTGGTAGGCAGGTGCTGGAACCACTGAGGTAAATCTCCAGCCCAAGCAAAGATTTTGATATAGATTATCTTTGAATTTTAGATCAGCTTGGAAAGTAATTCCATCTCAACAGTACTAAGTATTCCAATGGAATATATAGTATGTCTTGACCTTTATATAGAGCTTTTGCAGTTTTTCAACATTGATTTATGTGGATTAGCTGAATTTTTATTACGTTACCCAAGTAGTTGGAATTACCAATGAAGATGATTAAATTTGTTGAAAAAGCACACCTTTTGAGAGGTTAAATCTGTTTTAGTGGAGTTTATTTCATTCTATTAAGCTTTAATTGTCCTTAGAAAATTATTTTGATCACTCAGTCTCCATTTATGTGATCTACACTTCGTCCTTTATCCTCGAATCTTCAGTAACTTTGTATGAGCAATATTCTGGCTTAGTCTCATGTGTTCACAATTGGGAGCTGTCAGAAGGTGATTGGATCATTGGATGCTACACTCATCAGTGGATTATATATGTTAATTCATTGGTTCATAGTTGAATGTGCTGTTTGAACTGGGGCTGAACTGAAGGGGATATATCACTGGGGAAGTGTGTCCTTGAAAGGATATATATTTGCCTGTGGCTCTTCCTTTCTTTCTTTGCTTACTAGCGCTCATAGGGTCGCAGTTTTTCTTTGTCTTTACACCCTTCTGTTTCTGCCTTTGAACCAATCTATGGACTGAATCCACTAAAACTGTGAGCCAAAATAAACCTCTTCATTAAATTACATATGTTAAGTATTTGTCTTAGCAATGAGAAAGTGACTAATACAGGCAGTTAATCTCCAAATTATGTAGACAGAATTGCCTGTTGTCTCTCATTTGAATTATGGCAGTGGCCATCCCCATCTTGACTTTGTGAATCTATTTTCTTTCAGTATAGTCTATTCTGCAATGTGTTAGGTCTTAGTTTTTACGTATTTCCAACCTATAATGAATCTCAGGAAATATTGAACTCTTTTTTAGTTTAGGCTTGCCTTGAGCTCACTATTTAGCCAAGACTGGCCTTGATCTTGTTTTGATCTTCCTGCTTCAGCTTTCTGGGTGTAAATTCTCTAAAGGAAGAAAAAAAATTTCAATTATTTTATAAAACATTTTATTTTGTTTGATGAGAATCAAGATATGTCAGGTAGAGTAACAAATTCTCATTGTTGAATGTGATCATAATGTATGTATAAAATGTATCAAAAATCAATTAAAACATTTTATTGCAGGCTGAGGATTTAGCTCAGTGGTTCTGGTGTCTGCTTCAAAAGTGCCAGATCCAGAGTTTGGTCCTGGTAACCACATACCACAATGCTGGGCATGGTGACTCACGCCCACCAGCAAACTGTACTATACACAACAGTGCCAGGTATGGTGACTCATGCTTGTAATCCCAGCACTCGGGAGGCAGAGGCAAGAGGTTTGCTGAATTTGAGGCTTGCCTGGGTTCAGGGCCAGCCTGAACTACAAAGTGAGACCCTGACACAAAATTTTTTAAATTTTTTTTTTCTTTTTCACTTTGGACATTAAACATTTCTTAAAGGCCAAAAGCTTGGTTCTCAGTTGATGACACTGTTGAGAGATGCTGGAATCTTTATGGTTAGTGACTTACCTGGAGGATGGAGATAATTGAGATGTGTCTTTCAAGGGGATATTAGAACCCTGACTTCTCCTCTCTTTGCTTCCTGGCTGTCAAAAGATACAGAACTGTGCTCTACCACATGTTTAATGTGTGATATTTTGTCATAGCACAGGCTCAAATTGATGGGGCCCAAACAGTCACAGACAGAAATCTTTCAATTCATGAACTAATGTAAATCTTTATTTGTTATAAACTGATTATCTTAAATGTATTGTTATTGAGATGGAAAGTTAGTGCATTATTTTAAATTGAAAAATAATAATTGTATATATTTTTGTGATATAATGTGATGATCTGATATATATATATATATATATATATATATATATATATATATATATATATATTATGGAATGATAACACCAGGCTAATCTGTTACTCAACATAGTTATAATTTTTTTTTTGAGACAGGGTCTTGCTTTGTAGTTCAGGCTAGCCCTGAGGTCACTATGTAGCCTAGGCAAGCCTTGAACTCAGCAATCCTCCTGCCTCTGCCTCCTGAGAGCTGGGGTTACAGGAGTGAGCCACCATGCCTGGAACTGTGGTATGTGGTACTGATTGCTGGTGGGCACGAGTCACCATGCCCAGCATTGTTGTATGTGGTTATCAGGATTGAACTCAGGACCTTGTGCTTGCGAGGCAGGCACTGGAACCACTGAGTTAAATCTCTGGCCCCACGTAGTTACAATTTGTGGTGAAAACATTTGTAATCCAGCAATTTTGAAATATATAATTTACTATAAATTCATGACAAAAACATGAATTAAGATTAATTACAGTGAGAAGAATGGAAAAGTCAAAAAGAAGAACTAGAGGAGGTAAGGGTGAGAAAGGGATTTAAAAAAGAAGCAAACCCTATAATATACTTGAACCTATTCCCCCAAGATCACTGTAAAATATATGTACTGCAAGCATATGCTAATAAAAAAAAGACAGGAATGTAGAGACCCAGTAATTACTAGAGTCAGGTGGTTAATTGTTTAATCCTTTGGTTGAAAGCTATGAAAGCGTAGGCAGTTAATGTCTGAAGAAGCTTCTAGGACAAATAGCCCTTGATTCAATCACTTTCAGGTATGATGAGGGAAGGCTAATAAATGCCAAGCCCTTCTCAAACTGCCAGAACCTACTGTTTTCTCCCTCATTTATCTCCTTGATGGAGTTAAAAACTTAAATGTGGGGCCAGAGATTTAGCTCAGTGGTTCCAGTGCCTGCCTCGCAAGCGCAAGGTCCTGAGTTTGATCCTGGTAACCACATTCAATGCTGGGTGTGTTGACTCACGCCCATTAGCAATCAATACCACATACCACAGTGCCGGGCGTGGTGGCTCACGCCTGTCATCCCAGCACTCAGGAGGCAGAGACAGGAGGATTGCTGAGTTCAAAGCTTGCCTTGGCTACATAGTGAGCTCAGGGCCAGCCTGAACTACAAAGTGAGACCCTGTCTAAAAAAAAAAAAAAAAAAAAAACACCAAAAAACTCAAATGTGGCTGGCTCTGGTTGGTACAGTATAGTAGTAAGTCCCTTCCAGGGAAAAAATGGACATATTTGACTTTCATCCTCTTCTCTTCTCTAATTCTTGGGTTTAAAGCCCCTATAAATGGTTGGAAATCTGTATAAACCAATGTTCCTCTGTGGTCTAGAGAATTTCCTATATGCCTACTTAACTTGCTTCTGGAGTTGGTGAGTTAAGAGGAAAACTTGGAAACCTTTGAGTTTGGGTGTTTTAATTGTGGACTAAACCCTCCTTTCCTCAGAGTGTTGAAGATTAATTACAAATAGTATGACACTATGTTCAAAATGGGTCAGAGGTGAGTGTGCAACAGCTTTTCCCATCTGTTAGATATGTTTATGTTCTCATTTGTTCAATATATGGGAATATTTTCATTTGATTCTTTCTCTTATAGGGAATTTCTGTAGGAATAGATGTTTACTTGATATATCCACTAGTAAAGGAAGAGGCACAGCCACATTGTTTTGCCATATTGGTGATGTCAAAATGGGAAAAATTCCAGATTTTGGTTTACAACATTTTTCAAGATTTGTCTCTACTTTACTCATTTCTATTAATTAAAGCAGAGCATGCATATAAATAAAATAAAATACAGTAGTGGCCTCATGTATTTTATCTCATATTTTGGAAATCTCAAGTTGGTTACTATAAAACTTTACAGTAGCCTAAAACATTTTACATCACTAGATTTTATTTATTTTCCTTCATCTTTGTGTGTGTTTGTGCTCAGACACATATTCAGTGTTGGGGAAGGAACTGAGGGCCTCACATATTCCAGGAAAGTGCCGTATCCCTGAGCTACACTTCCAATCTGAACCTTCATCTTGATGCTTAAGTGCTTATGTTTCAAGGTACTTGCTCTGCCTCTTCCAATGTAACAGATGTGTTCTCAGTGAGACAAAATAAAAATGGAGAAGTTGGCCTTAGTAAGTTCTTCTTACATTTTATTGGCAAAGAACATGCTATATGACCAACATTGCTGTAGAGTGGCTGGTAAATAAGCATTTGAGGAAGTATGTAATATGAGGGATGGGAAATAAAGATTGGGTAAAGTTATAACATTGAATGCTGTACCATGCAGTTGTAGTACCAATACTACACTTTCTATTATCTAAGTTTTCTTGTGTTGGAAACAACTTGAGTTATTTTGGATTCATTTCACTTAAATATGCTGGCACAGTGTCAAATAATTACATCATTTCATAATCCCTAGGAGAAGCACAACCAACTGTCTGAGTTTACTATGGAAAGCTTGACAGCGACTGTAACTGATATGTTTGGAGCTGGAACAGAGACAACAAGCACCACTCTGAGATATGGACTCCTGCTTCTGCTGAAGCACACAGAGGTCACAGGTCTGTCCACAGATAATAAGCAGGTGGACTTCAGAGCTGAGAAGACACTGCTAGTTTTCTTCATCATGGGTCTCTTAGAGGAATGTCATTATTGAAATTTCTGTCTTAAGAGGTCTTGTTGATAAAAATATGATGCAAGTCCAAAAAAGGAGACAATTTTTAACTACAGGGGAGAGCAGTTGAAAGAAGTAAGAGAGTGTGAACAGTGGCAAATGCATCTCTAGATTGTTTTTTGAGACAGTCTCATTTTATAGTTCAGGCTGGCCCTGAGCTCACTATGTAGCCCAGGCTAGCCTCAAACTCACTGCAGTCTTCCTGCTGTGCCTCTTTTGTGATGTGTGGTACTGATTGCTGATGGGCGTGAGTCACCTCAACTGGCACTGTGGTACATGGTTACTGGGGATCGAATTTGGAAACTTAAGTTTGTAAGGCAGATGCTGGAACCACTGAGCTAAATCCCTGGCCTGCATCTCTATCTAGATTTTAGTGACCAAATACTCTGGATAAAGTATCTGTATTTCATGGGAGGGAATTGTCACAGGCACAGGCATTGAGTTGGCTTAAGATTGTACATTGGTTTTCTAAAGCACAAGCCACTTTAAATGGTAAGCATATTTCACAGTCCATTTTCTTTTTCTATAACAAAATACACAGGACTAGATAATTTAGGAAATAGGTTTATTTGGCTCAGTTTTGGAAGTTCTAGAACAAAGTCCTGATACTTGCTTAGGTCTAGTGAGGTCCTTGTATGGACAGCGTCACAGTGATTTGAATAACTGTCAGAGTGGTTAGTGTCACATATGTATGAGGGATTCAGGGGAAGTGGTAGTTTTTTTAAAATAACAGCCCATTTTCTCAGGAATTAATTCATTCTGTAAGATTATCATTAATTACTTCTTAGCTAAGAGTCCATTAACTGACTACCTCTCCTTAAGAGCCACCTCTTTAATTGAATTTTTAAAAATTGAATTCTTTATTGGTACATTTTTATACATCTCACAATCATACATAACATTGGGGAATTTTTACCAGCATATGACACAAGTTAATTCTCATTTTTACCCACATCCCTACCCACCCACACCTTCACACCCCCTATATACATGCTCTTTTATTTTCTTTCAGAATCATATTTATTCCTTCTGCTCATTATGTACCCATACCAAATTTCCTTTGGAAATTTCCCATTCTACAAAAACTGTCATACTTTCTAGAGCTCGTTTACATCTACAGGTGCTCATATCAAAGAGATCTAGTATTTGCCTATCTGTGATCTATTTATTTCACTTATTAGTGTGTCCTCCAGGTGTATCCATTTGCACATAAATGAATGAATCTTGTCATTCTTTATGACAGAATAATACTCCATTAAAAAACATCTTTATCCACTCTCCAGTTGATGGGCATTTGGGTTGTTTCCAAGATTGAGCTATCACAAACTGAGCTGCTATGAACAAGGTTGTACATCTGTCTTTCCAATGTGATTTTTAAAATTCCTTTAGGTATATTCCTAGCAAGGGGATAGCAGGGTTGAATGGGACCTTTAGTCCTAGTTTTCTGAGGAATTGCTACACAGATATCCACAATGGTTGCACAAGTCTGCAATCCCACCAACACTGGAGAAGGGTTCCTTTCTCCCCACAGCCTCACCAGCATTTTTGTTGGTTGATTTTGTAATAGCAGCCATTCTTTCTGGAGTGAGATGAAATCTCTGTTGTTTCCATTTGCATCTCTTGAATGACCAGTGATGTTGAACATGTCTTCATATGCTTCTTAGCTGCTTTGACTTCTGCCTCTGAGAAATTTCTGTTCATTTCAGATGCCCATTTTTGAATTGGGTCTTTAAACTTGGGGATGCTGATTTGTTTAAGTTCTTTATATATTGTAGATAATAGCCCTTTGTCTGATAAACAACTAGTAAAGATTTTTTTCTCATGTTGTTGGTTGTCTTTTAGTGGTTGTCTTTTTCTGTGCAGAAGCTTTTTAGTAGGATGAGATCCCATTTGTTGATTCTTTCTGCTCGTTCTTGTGCTATAGAGGTTTTATTCATAAAGTCTCTGCCTAAGCCAATGTCTCCAAGAGTTTTACCTAACCTGTTTTGCAGCAGGTTTATTGTTTCTGTTTTAATGTTTAAGTCTCAAATCCATTGTGAATTTAGTTTTGTACATGGTAAAAGAGATAGGTCTAGCTTTAGTTTTTAGCAGGTTAAAGCCCAGTTTTTCCAGCACCATTTGTTAAAGAGGCTGTCTTTCCTCCATTGAGGATGTTTGGCTCCTTTGTCAAAGATAAGGTGGCTTAGTATATCTGGGGTTGTTTCTGGATCTTCCAATCTATTCCACTGGTCCTTGGGTCTGTTACTTTGCCAGTACCATGCAGTTTTTATCACAGTGAAAGAACCACCTCTTTATATATGTTACTCTCTCATGATTGCTACCTTGAGATCAACCTTCTAGCATACACAGTACTTTGGAAGAAACACTAAGACCATTAGCATTATGTCCTGTAGATCTTTCCTTATTGTGAAAATATAGTGCATAATGCTAGCAAAGGGTAGGCAGAAACTTTATTTATGGGAAGATAGTAGGAAATATTTCAATGAGGTGGATTTACTTTTTAATTTTAAACTGAATTCTTTTTGGTACATTTTATATGCAGCTCATAATCACACTCAACATTGGGGAATTTGTACCAGTATATGACACAAGTTAATTCTCATTTTTTTTTGTGGTAGCAGGGATTGAACTCAGGCCCCTGTGCATCTAAGGCTGGTGTGGTACCACTTGAACTAAATTCCCAGCCATTAATTCTCATTTTACCCACCCTAAAACTTCCCATCCCCTATATACATGTGCTTTCTTTTTCTTTTTAAGTCATATTTATTCTTTTCCCTCATTACTTTTCCCTTTGAATATTTCCTATTTCATAAAATCTATCATACATTCTAGAACTCATTTACATCTACAGGTTCTCATAGAGGGAAAAGATATGGTATTTACATATCTGTGAGCTGTTTATTTCACTTACCATTGTGTCCTCAAGATATGTTCATTTGCACGTAAATGACTCAAACTTGTTCTTTATGGCAGAGCAATACTCCAGTTAAAAAAAAAAAACACATCTTCTTTTTTCAGTCTCCAGTTGATGGGGATCTGGGTTGTCTCCAAGATTGGGCTGTCACAGACTAAGCTGCTATGAACATGGGTGCACATATGTCTTTATGGTATGATTCTTTTAAATCTTTCGAGTATTCCTAGCAGGGTAATAGCAGAGTCAAGTGGGACTTCTAATCCTAGTTTTCTGAGGAATCTCCACAATGGCTGCACAGGTCTATATTCTCACCAACAGTGGAGAGTGTTTCCTTTCTCCCTGCAGCTTTGCCAGCATTAATAAGGCAGAATTTTTTTTTTTTTTTTTGAGACAGGGTCTTGCTTTGTACTTCAGGCTGGCTCTGAGCTCACTGTGTAGTCCAGGCAAGCCTCGAACTCAGCAATCCTCCTGCCTCTGGCTCCAGAGTGCTGGGATTACAGGCATGAGCCACCACACCTGGCCACCAATAAGGCAGATTTTTAAAAAAATTTGATAAATTTTATTTTGTAACTTTATTACTTGTTTTTCTTTTTCCTTTCAACACTTCATGATATATTAAGGCAGATTTATAAGAAAAGGCTATACTCTTTAAAGAGAAGATGCACCTAAGGAATTTTATCCAGAAATCTGAGTCAAGAAAAATTATATTTGCCAAAAAAAACCCCCAATTTTTCTTAGGCTTAGTAATTGTAACTTTTTTTTTAAAGACAGGGCCTCACTTTTTTTGTAGTTCAGGCTGGGCCTAACTATGTAGCCCAGGATAGCCTCGAACTCTTGGCAATCCTCCTGCCTCTGCCTCCCAAGGGTTGAGATTACAGGCATGAGCCACCATGCCCAGCATTGTGGTGTGTGGTACCAGGGATCAAATTTGAGACCTTGCACTTGCCAAGCAGATGGCAGAACCAATGAGCTAAGTCCCTGGCCCAGTAATTGTAACTTCTACAACTTATTTATCCATCATCTATCTGTCTGTCTATCTGTCATCTATCTATCTATCTATCTATCTATCTATCTATCTATCTATCTATCTGTCTGTCTATCACTTGTATCTATCTATTATCTATCATCTTTCTATCATCTATCTATCTATCATCTATTATCTATCACCAACCTCATCTATCTATATCTCTATCACCTATCTATCCATCTATCTATCATCTATCTATCATCTCTCTCTCTCTCTCTCTCTCTCTCTATCTATCTATCATCTCTCATCATCATTATCATCTATCATCTATATCTATTTATCTATGTGGTGCTGGGGGTTCAACCCATGGCTTTGCATATGCTGGGCTGTACCATTGAGCTACATCCAAAACCATAAAAACGTTTAAAAATTTATTACATATAAAAGGATTACAGTCTGAGCTATGCATGGTGCTCTACACCTGTAGTTGGAATGGTCAGAAGATTGAGGCAGGTGGATCATTTAGACCAGAAGTTTCAGACACATCTGGCCAACATAGCAAAACTCCTCACAAAGTTCTTATACTATATTGTTTTTTTCTGGGCTGGAATCCAATTGAGGTGATAATAAAGTAATTATATATAAAATACTTTTAAATATAATTTTTAAATTACTTGTTTCTAATTAGGAGAAGAGGATTATAATAAAGCAATGAACAGGTCTTCAGCAAATTTCAGAAACAAAAAGTAGCAAAAAGGGTGAAAACTAATTCAGTGTGCAGATGAAGTTTTAACCTTAATGTCATTAAGAAGAAAACTCATGATGGATGAAAAGACTAATTTATGCAGTCCCTGTGGTATCAGTATTTGGAAGAACCAAATGCCAAAGAAAATAACAGGAGAATGAAGCTACAAATAGGAAGTGGTCCCTGCCTAGGTTCCTTCTGCTATCTCCTTATATCAGGTAATTTGTTTCCACTAGAGGAAGCAGAGGCTCATTCATTGTAGAGAAACTGAACCACAGGAGCTTAGTATCTAGAGAAAGAATGACACACAGGCCTGAAAAATAAGAGTCCACTCAATTCTGAAGACTTTAACTTCTTTCTCCATGGTTCTCCTGAAATCCAGCACCCTGAGTAAACTCCAAGGAGTGAGAAGTGCCAGTAGAAAAATCTCCATTAAAAAAATCATTTATAGAGAAAGTTTACACTAAATAATAAGTGAAGCAATTAAATTGATAATGTTTACCCCAGGAAACAAGGTTATTGAATTCCAGAATACCATGTTTAAAAAGGAAATAAAAAGTTTCAGAGCCAAGTCTGGTCCTATGTAAAGATTAAGAATGGATTTAGAACTCTCAGAGCAGTTGTCATTATCTCTGTATTGATGGTTGACATGTTATTAAAGAATAGTTTTAGACTTGTATGTTTGCAAAAATTTACTCTATATTTATTTTACTCTAATGGTTAGATTCTTCACTGTGCAAAATATTTTTGCTTGATGTAATCCATTTTACAATTTTGGAATTTGCATTCTGTGCTTTTGGAGTTTCATTTTAAAAAAGCAATTCGGAGGGCCACCCACCAGCCCACTGTATCTTGGAGCAGCACAGACTCGGCTACTGGGCACCATCCATATCTGGCAGACTGAGGGCCGCCCACAGGCCCACTGTACACTGGGAACAGCATGGACTTGGCTACAGGGCACCATCTGTTTCTGGTGGACTGAAGGCCGCCCACTGGCCCACTGTACACTGGGAGCAGCGCAGACTCGGCTACAGGGTGCCATCTGTTTCTGGCTGGCTGAGGGCTGCCCACTGGCCCACTGTATCCCGGAGCAGGGTGGACTCGGCTACCAGGCACCATCCATTTCCGGTGGACTGAGGGCAACCCACTGGCCCACTGCACCCCAGAGCAGTGTGGACTCGGTCATTCCTGAGGTGGTGGAGGACTGAAGCCTGCCCACTGGCCCACTGTACCCTGGAGCTGTGCAGTGAGGAGTCAGGTATGGACCCTGGGCGCCATCCCCCCATCAAGGGTTGAGGGTCTCCACCCAGCCCCAACTGCACCACGGAGCTGCATTGTGAGGACCCAGGTCCTAGAGGAGGCAGAGCCATCTCCTGTGTCCCTCTATAGGAGGCACTCCTAGAGCCACACTGAGAGACCAGGCAAGATTAAAAAAAAGGGGGAATCTAGCTTCTATTTTGCCATTTAATCCTAGATCCCTCTATTCACCTCTGGTCCCCACATCCTCTCCTATCTTCCTGTCAGAAGCAATACCAGAAGTAAAAGACTATCTCTCCTTCTGTATTATTATAAGAAGGTGTGCAAAGTCTCCAATGGTCTTACAGCATACAGTTGGTACTGTTGTACATATGCCCTGTATCCTCTATTATCTGCTGGTATATATGAGATTCTAGGGTATAGGTGATCTTCATAAATCTGCTAACCCTATTTCATTCTCCTCCTGTCTTCCTAACTCCCTGATTCCCCAGTGACCTCTTATCCTCAAAGGGTTTGGGGGGTACATATATCATCTATATGTTGTATTCTAAACTCTGGCATATGGACATAGAGGTAACACATAAGCTCAAAGTCTTCAGAATAGAATTTAACTAAACTTTTTATCTTATTTACTGGGTTTAATACTGAAATTGGCATTTATTGTATTATGGTAACAAACATGATGTGATTGTTCTGCTCAAATACCTCTCATGATGTGTCAGAACTAAAAACTCTCAAAGGTAATTACAAATTCAAGGAGGACCCTGAGGAAAGTGCCACATCCAAAAGGCCCCAGATAATAGAAAGAGACCTGCAACAAACATTGCCCTGTCATCAGGCAAAGAAGAGCATTAATAACAAAGAAAGAGTAGAAATTAGAAAATACACAAAAAAACAGACACAAAGATCATGACCACAGGGAAATTCAGAGAAAAGGGAAAAAGGCCAAACTGAAACTCAAACAACAGGACTCTTGGAAATGGTAACTAACGTGGATATAATAAAATGGAAATCAGAACTCATCTCTGAGATCAAAACAGGGACACTGTCCACAGTGAAAGACAACGAGGCGATAGAATCCAAGATAGCAGAAGCAATGGAACCTTTTAAACAGCTTCAAGCAGAGCTCCAGGGAATGATGAAGGAGAATGAAAGCTTGCAGAGTAGGATGAATGAAGCAGAGAACCGAATCTCTGACCTAGAGGACAGCATAGCAGCCAATGAGCAGGAAAGATAGAATCTATGGAAAAGAGCAAGGGACCATGAGAAATCAATTCAACAGCTTCTAGATGACTCAAAGAAAAATAATATAAGACTGAATGGAGTCACTGAGGAAGCAGGAGACAGTGTAAAAGACATAAAAAAATCTATTGTTGGAGATAACAACAGAAAACTTCACAGGAAGAGAAATAGACATACAGATAAATGAGGTCTATCGGACTCCAAAATTCTGTGACATAAAAATATGAACACCTAGACATATAATTATCAAGGTTCCAGATGTACAACAAAAGAATGAAATACTGACAGTAGTGAGAGAAAGGAAGAAAATCACCTACAAAGGGAAGCCCAATAGGATCACAGCAGACTTTTCAACACAAACACTCAATGCAAGGAGAGTGTGGAGAGAAGTATTTCAAGCATTGCAGGAAAACAACCTCCAACCTAGACTGTTGTATCCTGCAAAACTATCTTTCAGAATAGATGGGGAAATAAGATACTTCCACGATAAAGGACACCTGAAAAACTTCACAAATATGAAACCTGCACTCCAAAACATCCTAAAGAACACCTTGGAAAAAACCACAGAAAATTCCATACTCATGAGACCCAGGAGAGGGAATTCATTAGGGCAAACAAGAAACTAAATAGAAAAGGGGGAAAGCGAAGAAGAAAAGAACCAAGAACAGGGAAACATGGCAGCTGTGAATATGTCTATATCAGTCATGACCATTAATGTCAATGGACTCAATGGGCCAATTAGAAGACACAGACTAGCAGATTGGATCAAGAAGCAAGATCCTACAATCTGCTGCATACAGGAAACACACCTAATTCAGAAAGAAACTTATAGACTGAAAATAAAAGGTTGGAAAACAATCTTTCATGCCACAGGAAACTGCAAAAAAGCAGAAGTGGCTTTCTTGTTTGCAGATAAAATAGATTTCAAACCCAAACTGATTAAAAGAAATAAAGAAGGTCACTATATTCTCGTACAGGGATTATCCAAGAGAAAGAAATAATAATCATAAATATTTATGCACCGAACTCTAATGCAGCCAACTATATAAAACAAAAATTACTGGACATGAAAAGCCAGTTATTCATGATTACAATAGTAGTAGGGGATTTTAATACTCCACTCTCACAAATTGACAGATCAACTGGACAAAGAAGCAATAAGAAAATACTTGAGCTAAATCAAACTTTTGAGCAAATGGACTTATTAGATGCCTACAGAATATTTCACCCTTCAAAGCGAGAATATACCTTCTTCTCAGCTGCTCATGGATCATTCTCCAAAATAGATCACATCCTAGTCCATAGAACAAGCTTAAGTAGATGCAAAGGAATCAAAGTTATCCCCTGCATACTATCAGACCACAGTGTCTTGAAACTGGAGCTGAATAGCAAAAGAAATTCCAAGATCCTCACACACTCATGGAAATTGAACAACACTCTGTTAACCAACCAATGGACCACACAAGAAATTAAACAGTTTCCACAGCTAAATGACAACCCCAGCACAACATCCAGGAATTTATGGGACACAATGAAGGCAGTTCTGCGATGGAAATTTATAGCAGTGAATGAATACACTCAGAAAATAGAGCAAACTGAAATAAACAATCTAATGATGAACCTCAGACAATTAGAAAAAGAGGAGCAAAACAAACCCAAAGCACATACTAGACCAGAAATTATAAGGATCAGAGCAGGAATTAATGCAATAGGGACAAAGAGAACAATACAAAGAATCAATGAATCAAAGAGTTGGTTCTTTGAAAGGACAAATAAGATCAACAGACCCTTAGCCAACCTTATCAAACAAAGCAAGGAAAAGGCTCAAATCCATGCTATAAGGAATGAAAATGGGGAAATCAGCACAGACCCAGAAGAAGTCCAAATGATCCTAAACACATACTTTGAAAATCTATACTCCAAGAAGATGGAAAATCTAGAAGAAATGGATAGATTCCTAGACACATATGAAAATCCAAAGCTGAATGAAGAGGAGATAAAAATGTGAAACAACCTGATATCAATCTGGGAAATTGAAAATGTAATAAAAAACCTACCAACAAAGGAAAGCCCTGGTCTTGACAGCTTCACTGCTTAATTCTACAAAACTTTTAAAGAAAAGTTTATACCAGTACTTCTCAATCATTTTAATGAAATTGAAAGGGAAGCAGCACTCCCCAAATCATTCCTTGAAGCAACCATCACCTTGATTCCAAAGGCAGGGAAATATCCCACCAAAAAAGAAAACTACAGGCCAATCTCTCTAATGAACATTGATGCA
The DNA here is from genome assembly GCA_004025085.1 of Thryonomys swinderianus. Lineage (NCBI taxonomy): Eukaryota > Metazoa > Chordata > Mammalia > Rodentia > Thryonomyidae > Thryonomys > Thryonomys swinderianus. The sequence goes on along the minus strand of PVIC010016810.1, from coordinate 17,231 downwards.
GAAATCCTCAATAAGATACTTGCAAACAGAATACAGAGAGTTATCAAGAAAATCATTCACCCTGATCAAGTCGGATTTATCCCAGGGATGCAAGGCTGGTTCAACATATGTAAATCAATCATTGTAATACAGTATATTAATAGACTCAAGGGCAATAAAGATATGATTATCTCAATAGATGCAGAAAAATCATTTGCAAAATCCAACATCCATTTATGATCAAAACCGTACAGAGAATTGGAATTGATAGACTTTATCTCAATTTAATACAAGCTATTTATGAGAAACCACCAGCCAGCATCATACTCAATGGGCAAAAACTGAAACCTTTTACACTAAGATCAGGAATGAGACAAGGATGCTCACCGTCACCACTCTTGTTCAATATAGTACTGGAAACATTAGCCATAGCAATCAGGCAGGACAAAGATATAAAAGGAATAAAGATAGGAAAGGAAGAAGTTAAACTGGCATTATTTGCTGGTATGATACTCTATCTAGAGGATCATAAAAACTCAACCAAAAGAAGTGCTAGACCTAATTACGAAATTTGGCAGTGTTGCTGGATACAGGGTCAATGCACAAAAATCAACAGCCTTTGTCTACACAAACAACATACTCACTGAAAGAGAAATTGGGGAGTCAGTCCCTTTCAAAGTAGCACCCGGAAAAATGAAATATCTAGGAATCAACCTAACAAAAGATGTGAAAGACCTCTACTCTGAAAACTATAGGACTCTGAAAACTGAGATAGAAAAGGAAACCAGAAAGTGGAAAGATATCCCTTGTTCCTGGGTCGGGAGAGCCAACATTGTCAAAATGGCTATACTTCCACAGCTACTATACAGATTCAGTGCAATTTTAATTGAAATTCCAACGGTATACTTCACAGAGCTAGAGAAAATAATACAAATATTCATCTGGAAACACAAGAAACCTAGAATAGCAAAAGCAATTCTAAGCAACCATGACATGGCAGGGGGTATTACAATCCCCAATTTAAAACTCTACTATAAAGCCACTGTGATAAAAATTGCATGGTACTGGCAAAGTAACAGACCTGAGGACCAGTGGAATAGATTAGAAGACCCAGAAATATCTCCGGATACACTAAGCCACCTTATCTTTGACAAAGGAGGCAAACATCCCCAGTGGAAGAAAGAGAGCCCCTTTAACAAATGTTGCTGGAAAAACTGGGCTTTAGCCTGCCAAAAGCTAAAGCTAGACCTGTCTCTTTCACCATGCACAAAACTAAACTCACAGTGGATACGAGACTGAAACATTAAAACAGAAACAATAAGCCTGCTGGAAAACAGGCTAGGTAAAACTCTTGGAGACATTGGCTTAGGCAGAGACTTTATGAATAAAACCTCCCTAGCACAAGAACTAGCAGAAAGAATCAACAGATGGGATCTCATCCTACTGAAAAGCTTCTGCACAGTAAAAGAAGTCACTGGCACTGCTAAAAGACAACCAACAGTATGGGAAAAAATCTTTACTAGTTGTTTATCAGCCAAAGGGCTATTATCTACAATATATAAAGAACTCAAACAGATCATCCTCCCCAAGTTGAAAGACCCAATTCAAAAATAGGCATCTGAAATGAACAGACACTTCTCAGAGGCAGAAGTTAAAGCAGCCAAGCAGCATATGAAGACATGTTCCACATCACTGGTCATTCGAGAGATGCACATGAAAACAACACTGAGATTTCGTCTCACTTCACAAAGAATGGCTGCTATCACAAAACCAACCAACAATAAATGCTGGCATCACTGTGGGGAGAAAGGAACTCTTCTCCACTATTGGTGGGATTGTAGACTTGTGCAACCATTGTGGAGATCAGTGTGTAAATATCTCAGAAAACTAGGACTAGGGGTCCCATTTGACCCTGCTATACCCCTGCTAGGAATATACCCAAAGAAATTTTAAAAATCACATTGGAAAGACAGATGTACACCATTGTTCATAGCAACTCAGTTTGTGATAGCTCCAATCTTGGAAACAACCCAAATGTCCATCAACTGGAAAGTCGATAAAGATGTGGTTTTTTTTTAATAAAATGGAGTATTACTCTGCCATAAAGAATGAGAAGATCGATCCATTTAGGTGCAAATGGAGACAGCTGGAGGATATAGTAATAAGTGAAATCAATAGATCACTAATAGGCAAATTCTAGATCACTTGTATATGTAAATGAGCTCTAGAAAGTATGACAGCTTTTATAGAGTGGGAAATTTCCATAGGAAATTTGGTGTAGGAATGTAATGAGGGGAAGGAATAAATACGATTTTGAAAGAAAATAAAAGAGTATGTATAAAGAGGGTGAGGAGGTGTGGGTGGGTATGGGTATGGGTAAAAATGAGAATTAACTTGTGTCATACACTGGTATAAATTCCCCAATGTTATACATGATTGTGAGATGTATATAAATTGTACCAATAAAGAATTCAATTAAGAAAAAGCAATTCGGGCCGGAGGGTTAGCTCAGTGGTTCCGGCGCCTGCCTCACAAGCGTAAGGACCTGAGTTCGATCCCAGGTTACCACATATAATGCTGGGCGTGGTGGCTCACGCCTGTAATCCCAGCACTCGGGAGGCAGAGACAGCAGGATTGCTGAGTTCGTGACGGCTTGCCTGGGCACCATAGTGAGCTCAGGGCCAGCCTGAACTACAAAGCAAGACCCTGTCTCCAAAAAAGCAAAAAAAAAAAAAAAAAAAAAAAAAAAAAAAGCAATTCTACTGTCTTGAAGCATTTCCCCTATAATTTCTTCTGACAGAATAAATTTCCTTTCCTCCTCTCTTCCTTTGTTCATTCGTTCCTTCCTTTTCTGTCTCTCTTTCTTTCTTTTGACAGGGTATCCTTTTGTAGTTCAGGCTGGGTCTGAGCTCACTTTGTAGCCCAGGCAACCTCAGACTTAGCAGTCCTCCTTTGTCTTCCTCCCAAATGCTGGGATTACAGGTGTGAGCCGCCCCACCTGGCATTATGGTGTGTGATACTGATTGCTGGTAGGTGTGAGTCACCATGCCTGGTATTGTCGTATATGGTTACCAGGTTCTAATTCAGGACCTTACACTTGCTAGGTGGGTGCTGGAACCACTGAGCTAAATCTCCAGCCCACCCCTATATTTCCTTTTAATACATTCAGTTTTAGGTCTACATTTAAGTTTTTTTCCAAAAAAATTTTTTAAAGTCTTTTTTCAATTTGAGTTGCATTTTGTAACTGATGAGAAATAGGCCATGTATTTTTATTCTACTGCATTTTGATGTTCAACTTTTCTCAACAGTATTGACAAGACTGTCTTTTCCCCAATGATTGTTCTTAATACCTTTAAAAATCAGTTGGCTGTAGACAAGTGAATTCATTTCTAAGTTCCATAGTTTGAATAATTGGACTGTATGTCTGTTTCTATGTCAGTATCATGCTGTTTTGAAAGATATAAATACATATTGTAACTTTGTAGTATACTTTAAATTCAAATAGCATAATAAATTTATTCTTTTTGCTTGAGGTGGCTTAGAATATTCAGGGTTTTTTTTGTGGGTACATACACATTTTATGATTGTTTTCCTAGTTCTGTGAAGAGTATCATTGGTATTTTTTTTTGTTACTCAGTAAACTTTATTGGCACATTATATACACAGCTCACAATCAGACAAAACATTGGGGAATTTGTACCAATATGTGACACAGGTCAATTCTCATTCTTACCTACATCCCTGCCCACCCACCCCCTCCCCACTAGCTATATATATCCTCTTAATTTTTTCCAAATCATATTTATTCCTTCTCCTCATTACGTTCCCACACCAAATTCCTTTTGGGTGTTACAGAAACTATGATATATTGTAGAGCTCCTTTACCTCTACAGGTACTTATATAAAAAAAAAAGATCCGGTACCTGCATATCTGTGTTCTATTTACTTTACTTATTAATGTGTCCTCCAGATGTCTCCATTTGCACATAAATGAATCAATCTTGTCATTCTTTATGGCAGAGTAATACTCCATAAAAACACATCTTCATCCCCTCTCCAGTTGAGGGGCATTTGTGTTGTTTCCAAGATTGAGCTATCATGAACTGAGCTTCTATGAACAGAGCTGTACACCTGTCTTTCCAATGTGATTTTAAAAATTCCTTAGGGTATATTACTAGCAGGGGGGATAGCAGGGTTGAATGGGACTTCTAGTCCTAGTTTTCTTAGGAATCTCCACACAGATCTCCACAATTGTACAAGTTTACAATCCCACCAGCAGTGGAGAAAGGTTCCTTTCTCCCCACAGCCTTGCTAGCATTTATCATTGGTTGATTTTGCAATAGCGGCCATTGTTTGTGGAATGAGATGGAATCTCAGTGCTGTTTTCATCTGCATCTCTCGAATGACCAGTGATGCTGAATATTACTTCATATGCTTCTTGGCTGCTTTGACTTCTGCCTCTGAGAAGTGTCTGTTCATTTCAGATGCCCAGTTTTGAATTGGGTCTTTAAACTTGGGGAGGCTGATTTGTTTAAGATCCTTGTATATTGGAGATAATAGCCCCTTGTCTGACAAACAGCTAGTAAAGACTTTTTACCATGTTGCTGGTTGTCTTTTAGCGGTGCCAGTGATTTCTTTTGTTGTACAGAAGTTTTTTAGTAGGATGAGATCCCATTTGTTGATTCTTTCTGCTAGTTCTTGTGCTATAGAGGTTTTATTCATGAAATCTCTGCGTAAGACAATGTCTCCAAGAGTTTTACCTAACCTGTTTTGTATCAGGTTTATTGTATCTATTTTAATGTTTGGGTCATTAATCCATTGTGAATGTAGTTTTGTGCATGATGAAAGAGATAGGTCTAGCTTTTGGCAGGTTAGGGCCCAGTTTTCCCAGCACCATTTGTTAAAGAGGCTGTCTTTCCTCCATTGAGGATGTTTGGCTCCTTTGTTGAAGATAAGTTGGCTTAGTGTATCTGGAGTTGTGTCTGGATCTTCTAATCTATTCCACTGCTCCTCGGGTCTGTTACTTTGCCAATACCATACACTTTTTTTAATCACAGTGTCTTTATAGTATAGTTTTAAGTTTGGGATTGTAATATCCCCTGCCATGTCGTGTTTGCTTAGAATTGTTTTTGCTCTTCTAGGTTTCTTGTGGTTCCAGACGAATTTTTAGATTATTTTCTCTAGCTCCGTGAAGTATAGTGTTGGGATTTCAATTGGAATTGCATTGAATCTGTATAGTAGTTGTGGGAGTATAGCCACTTTGACGATGTTCGTTCTCCGTACCCAGAAACAAGGCATGTCTTTCCAATTTCTGATCTCCTTTTCTATCTCATTTTTCAGAGTCCTATAATTTTCAGATTAGAGTTCTTCCACCTCCTTTGTTAGATTGATTCCTAAATATTTCATTTTTCCAGGTGCTATTGTGAAAGGAAGTGACTCCCCAATTTCTCTTTCAGTGAGTCTGTTGTTTGTGTAGACAAAGGCTGTTGATTTTTGAGCACTGACCTTGTATCTAGCAACCCTACTAAATTTGGTAGTCTTTTGGCTGAGATTTTAGGATCCTCTAGATGGAGTATCATACCATCAGCAAGTAGTGACTTTTTTTTTTGAGATAGGGTCTCGCTTTATAGTTCGGGCTGGCTCTGAGCTCACTATGTAGCCCAGGCAAGCCTCGAACTCAGCAATCCTCCTGTGTCTGCCTCCCAAGTGCTGGGATTACAGGCATGAGCCACCATTTTAACTTGTTCCTTTCCTATCTTTATTCCTTTTCTATCTTTGTCTTGCCTGATTGCTATGGCTAATGTTTCCAGTACTATATTGAATAAGAATGGTGACAGCACGCATCCTTGTCTCATTCCTGATCTTAGTGTAAAAGGTTCCAGTTTTTGCTCATTAAGTATGATGGTGGTTTTTGGTTTCTCATAAATAGCTTGTATAGATTGAGAAAAAGTCCATCTCTTCCGATTCTCTGTAGGTTTTGATCATGAATGCATGTTGGATTTTCTCAAATGCTTTTTCTGCATCTATTGAGATGATCACATGCTTTTTGTCCTTGAGTCTGTGAATATAGTGTATTACCTTTATTGATTTATGTATGTTGAGCCAGCCTTGCATCCCTGGGATAAATCCAAATTGATCAGGGTGTATAATTTTCTTCATAACTCATTGCTTTCTGTTTGCCAGTATTTTATTGAGGATTTTTGCATCAATGTTCATCAGAGAGATTTTCCTGTATTTTTCTTTTTTGTTGGGATATCTCTCTGCCTTTGGAATCAAGGTGATAGTTGCTTCAAGGAATGATTTGGGGAGTACTGCTTCCCTTTCAATTTCTTTAAAATGATTGAGAAGTACTGGCATTAACTTTTCTTTAAAAGTTTTGTAGAATTCAGCGTTGAAACCATCAGGACCAGGGCTTTTCTTTGTTGGTAGGCTTTTTATTACATTTTCAATTTCCCAGATTGATATTGGGTTGTTTAACATTCTTATATCCTCTTCGTTCAGCTTTGGAAGTTCATATGTGTCTAGGAATTTATCCATTTTTTTAGATTTTCCATCTTTTTGGAATGCAAATTTTCAAAGTATGTGTTTATTATCCTTTGGACTTCCTCTGGATCTGTGATGATTTCCCCCTTTTCATTCCTTATGGCATGGATTTGAGCCTTTCCTTCCTTTGTTTGATAAGGTTGGCTAAGGGTCTGTCAATTTTATTTATCCTTTCCAAGAACCAACTCTTTGATTCATTGTTTCTTTGTATTATTCTCTTTGTTTCCATTGCATTAATTTGTGCTCTGATCATAATAATTTCCTCCCAGTACCAGCTCTGGGTTTGTATTGTTCCTCTTTTTCTAATTATCTGAGTTTCATCATTAGATTGTTTATTTCAGTTTGCTCTATTTTCTGAATGTAGGCATTCTTTGCTATGAATTTCCGTTGTAGAACTGCTTTCATTGTGTCCCATAAGTTCCTGTATGTTGTACTGGGGTTGTCATTTAGTTGTAAAAACTGTTTAATTTCTTCTTTAATTTCTTTTGTGGCCCACTGGTTTGTTAACAGAGTGTTGTTCAATATCCATGTGTTTGTGAGGATCCTGGAATGTTTTGCTATTCAGCTTCAATTTCAGGGCACTATGGTCTGATAGTAGGCAGGGAATAATTTCAATTCTTTGCATATACTTAAGCCTGTTCTATGAACTACATAGAATGTGATCTATTTTGGAGAATTATCCATGAGCCACTGAGGAGAAGGTATTCTCTGGCTTTGTAGAGTGAATTATTCTGTAGGCATCTAATAAGTCCATTTACTCAAAAGTTTGATTTAGCTCAAATATTTCCTCATTGATTCTTTGTCCAGTTGGTCTGTCAATTTGTGATAGTGGAGTATTGAAGTCCCCTCCTCCTATTGTATTCGTGGTTATCTGGCTTTTCATGTCCACTAATGTTTGTTTTATGTAGCTGGGTGCATTTGAGTTTGGTCCATATATATTTATGATTGTTATTTCTTTTCTTGGATAGTTCCCTGTACAAGACTATAGTGACCTTCTTTATCTCTTTTAATCAGTTTGGGTTTGAAATCTATTTTATCTGCAAACAAGAGAGCCACTCCTGCTTTTTTGCAGTTTCCTGTGGCATGGAGGATTGTTTTCCAACCTATTGTTTTCATTGTATGGGTTTCGTTTTGAATTAGGTGTGTTTCCTGAGTGCAGCAGATTGTAGGATCTTGCTTCTTGATCTAATCTCCTAGTCTGTGTCTTTTAATTGTCTCACTGAGTCCATTGACATTAATATTATGACTGATATGGACATATTCAGAGTTGCCATGATTCCCTGTTTTGGGTTCTTTTCTTCCTTGTTTTTTCCCATTTTCTATTTAGTTTCTTATTTGCCCCCATGAATTTATTTTCCTGGGTCTCCTGGGTATAAAATTTTCTTTTTCTTTTTTTTCCATGATGTTGTTTAGAATGTATTGGAATGCAGGTTTTGTATTTGTGAAGATTTTCAGGTGTTCTTTATCATGGAAGTATCTTATTTTCTCATCTATTCTGAAAGATAGTTTCACAGGATCCAACCGTCTAGCCTGGAGGTTGTTTTCCTGCAATGCTTGAAATACTTCCCTCCAGGCTGTCCTTGAGTTGAGTTTTTGTGCTGAAAAGTCTGCTGTGATACTAATGGGCTTCCCTTTGTAGGTGATTTTTTTTTTCTTTTTCTCACTCCTTTCAGTATTTAATTCTTTTGTTGTGTACCTGGAACCTCGATAAATATATGTCTAGGTGTAAATATTTTTATGTCATGGCGTTTTGGAGTCATATAGGCCTCCCTTTTGTGCATGTCCATTTCTTTTCCTGTGAAGTTTTCTACCATTTTCTCTGACATTTTTTTTTAATGATTTTTCTATTTTCTCCTGCTTCCTCAGTGACTCCAATCAGTCTTATGGTATTTTTCTTTTAGTCATTTAGAAGTTGTTGGATTCATTTCTCATGGTCCTTTGCCCTTTTCCAAAGATTATGTCTTTTCTGCTCATTGGTTGCTATTCTGACCTCTCGGTCTGAGATTCAGTTCTCTGCTTCATTCATCCTACCTTGCAAGCTTTCATTCTCCTTCATCATCACCTGGAGCTCTGCGTGAAGCTGTTTAAAAGGCTGCATTGCTTCTGCTATATTGGATTCTATCATCTCGCTGATCTCTTCTTTAATGATGTCTTTAACTCTAGATAGTATCTCTCTTTTGATCTCAGAGATGAGTTCTGATTTCCATTTTACTAGATCTGCTTTAGTTACCATCTCGAAGAGTTACCATCCTGGTATTTTGAATTTCAGTTTGCCCTATTTCCCTTTTCTCTGAATTTCCCTGTGGCGGTGATCTTTGTGTCCAGTTTTTTGTATATTTTCTCATTTCTACTCTTTTGTTGTTACTAGTGCTGTTTGCTTAATTCCTTGTCTGATGACACTGCAGTGTTTGTTGCAGTTCTCTTTCTTTCTATTATCTGGGGCCCTTTGGAAGTGGCACCTTCCTGGGTTGTTGTCTTTGAGTCTGTAATGACCCTTGAGAGTTCTCAGTTCTGATGCATCATGGGGTGTATTTCCACAGAAGAATCACATCATCTTTGTTACCATAATACAATCAGTGCCAATGTTAGTATTAAAGTAAAGTAAATGAAAAGTAAAGAAAATGAAAAGCTTTGTTAATTTGTATTCTGAAGACTTTGAGCTCATGAGTTAACTCTATGTCCATATGCCAAAATTTAGAAGTAATCAGCAATGTGTATACAACTTGTAGATGGTAAATGTACCCCCAGAACCCCTTGGGAATAAAAGGTCACTGGGGAATCAGGGAGGTTGGGAGACAGAAGGAGAGTGAAATAGGCTTAGCAGATATATAAAGATCACCTCGACTTGAGAGCCTCATATATGACAGTGGTTAACAGAGGATAAATGGGCATATATAAAACAGTGCCAACTGTATGGAGTAGACTTTGCTGGAGACTTCTTATAATAGTATCAGAGAAGAGATAGGGCAGTCTAAGAGTCTTTTTCTTCTGGGTATTGGTTCTGACAGGAAGATAGGAGAGGGTGTGGGGACAAGAGGTGAATAGAGTGATCTAGTAGTAGATGGCAAAAAAGAAACTAGATTTCCATTTTTTTTTTCATCTTGCTTGGCTCCAGTTTGGCGGGATGCAGGAAATGTCTCTGGGCTCCTCTCAGGCCTGCTTCATGACAACACAGCTCTGGGGTGGAGTGTGGCCCGGCTGGCAGACCTCAGTCCTCTGCACTGGGAATGGCATGCAGGGTCTGCAACCTGGGTCCTATAGATGCAGTCCAGGTGGGGTGGTTACCGGCCGGCGGGCCAAAATCCTTTGTGCTGGTAATGACGCACGAGGTCTATGACCTGGGTCCTTATCATTTATATTTTGATAGGAAACCCATTGATAGGCTGAGTATTTAGCTCCTTGGTACCATGCCTGCCTGGCAAGTACAGAGTTCTAGGTCTGATTCCCCAGTAGAAAAACAAAGGAATTACATTGAATCAGTAGATTACTTTGGGTAATATTAACATTCAAAAAATTGATTAAAATTTTTTAAATTGAATTCTTTATTGGTACATTATATACACAGCTCACAACCACATATGACATTCGGGAATTTGAACCAATATGTGACATAGGTCAGTTCTCATATTTTTTGTTAATTGAATTCTTTACTGGTACAATTTATATACATCTCAAAATCATGCATAACATTGGGGAATTTGTACCAGTATAGGACGCAAGTTAATTCTCATTTTTACCCATATCCCTACCTACCCACACCTCCTCACCCACTTTATACATGCTCTTTTATTTACTTTCTGTATCATATTTATTCATTCCCCTCATTACATTCCCACACGAAATTTCCTATGGAAATTTCCCATTCTATAAAAGCTGTCATACTTTCTAGAGCTCATTTACATCTACAGGTGTTCATGTCAAAGAGAAGATCCAGAATTTGCCTATCTGTGATCTATTGATTTCACTTATTAGTATATCCTCCAGGAGTCTCCATTTGCACCTAAATGGATCGATCTTGTCATTCTTTATGGCAGAGTAATACTCCATTTTATAAAAAAAAAAACACATCTGCTTTATCCCCTCTCCAGTTGATGGATATTTGGATTGTATCCAAGATTGAGTTATCACGAACTAAGCTGCTATGACAAGGTTATACATCTGTCTTTCCAGTGTGATTTAAAAAATTCTTTTGGGTATATTCCTAGCAGGGGGATAGCAGGGTCAAATGGGACCCCTAGTCCTAGATTTCTGAGAAATCTCCACATGGATCTCCACAATGGTTGCACAAGTCTGCAATCCCACCAACAGGGGAGAAGGGTTCCTTTCTCCCCACAGCCATGCCAGCACTTAGTGTTGGTTGATTTTATGATAGCGGCCATTCTTTGTGGAGTGACATGAAATCTCAGTGTTGTTTTCATGTGCATCTCTCGAATGACCAGTGATGTGGAACATGTCTTCATGTGTTTCTTGGCTGTATTGACTTCTGCCTCTGAGAAGTGTCTGTTCATTTCAGATGCCCATTTTTGAATTGGGTCATTAAACTTGGGGAGGCTGATCTGTTTGAGTTCTTTATATATTGTAGATAATAGCCCTTTGTCTAATAAACAGCTAGTAAAGATTTTTTCTCATGTTGTTGGTTGTCTTTTAGCAGTGCCAGTGACTTCTTTTGCTGTGCAGAAGCTTTTCAGTAGGATGAGATCCCGTTTGTTGATTCCTTGTGCTAGTTCTTGTGCTACAGAGGTTTTATTCATAAAGTCTCTGCCTAAGCCAATATCTCCAAGAGTTTTACCTAGCCTGTTTTCCAGCAGGCTTATTGTTTCTGTTTTAATGTTTCAGTCTCATATCCATGGTGAGTTTAGTTTTGTGCATGGTGAAAGAGATAGGTCTAGCTTTACTTTTTGGCAGGCTAAAGACCAGTTTTCCCAGCAATATTTGTTAAAGAGGCTGTCTTTCTTCCATTGGGGATGTTTGGCTCTTCTGTGAAAGATAAGGTGGCTTAGTGTATCCGGAGTTGTTTCTGGGTCTTCTAATCTATTCCACTGGTCCTCGGGTCTATTACTTTGCCAGTACCATGAAATTTTTATCACAGTGGCTTTATGTAGAGTTTGAAATTGGGGATTGTAATACCCCCTGCCATGTCATGGTTGCTTAGAATTGCTTTTGCTATTTTAGATTTCTTGTGTTTCCAGATAAATATTTCTATTATTTTCTCTAGCTCTTTGCAGTATACTGTTGGAATTTCAATTAGAATTGCATTGAATCTGTATAGTAGTTGTGTGAGTATAGCCATTTTGATGATGTTTGTTCTCCTTACCCAGGCACAAGGGATATCTTTCCACTTTCTGGTTTCCTTTACTACCTCAGTTTTCAGAGTCCTATAATTTTCAGAGTAGAGGTCTTTCACCTCCTTTGTTAGGTTGATTCCTAGATATTTCATTTTTCGGGGTTCTACTGTGAAAGGGATTGACTCCCCAAATTCTCTTTCAGTGAGTCGCTTGTTTGCGTAGACAAAGGCTGTTGATTTTTGAGCATTTGACCCTGTATCCAGTAGCACTACCAAATTTGGTAATTAAGTCTAGCAGTCTTTTGGTTGAGTTTTTAGGATCCTCTAGATAGAGTGTCATATCATCAGCAAATGATGACAGTTTAGCTTCTTCCTTTCCTATCTCTATTCCTTTTATATCTTTGTCCTGCCTGATTGCTATGGCTAATGTTTCCAGTACTATATTGAACAAGAGTGGTGACAGTGGGCATCATTGTCTCATTCCTGACCTCAGTGTAAAAGGTCATTTTTTGCCCATTGAGTATGATGTTGGCTGTTGGTTTCTCATAAATAGCTTGTATTAAATTGTGATAAAGTCTATCAATTCCAATTCTCTGTACGGTTTTGATCATAAATGGGTGTTGGATTTTGCAAATGCTTTTTCTGCATCTATTGAGATAATCACATGTTTTTTGTCCTTGAGTCTTTTAATATAGTGTATTACATTGATTGATTTATGTATGTTAAACCAGCCTTGCATCCCTGGGATAAATCTGACTTGATCAGGGTGCATGATTTTCTTGATAACTCTCTGTATTCTGTTTGCCAGTATTTTATTGAGGATTTTTGTGTCAATGTTCATTAGAGAGATTGGCCTATAGTTTTCTTTTTTGGTGAGATCTTTCCCTGCCTTTGGAATCAAGGTGATGGTTGCTTCAAGGAATGATTTTGGGAGTACTGCTTCCCTTTCAATTTCATTAAAGAGATTGAGAAGTACTGGTACTAACTCTTCTTTAAAGTTTTATAGAATTCAGCAGTGAAGCCACCAGGGCGAAGGCTTTTCTTTGTTGGTAGGTATTTTATTACATTTTCAATTTCCCAGATTGATATCAGGTTGTTTCACATTTTTATATTCTCTTCATTCAACTTTGGAAGTTCATATGAGTCTAGGAATCTATCCATTTCTTCTAGATTTTCCATCTTCTGGGAGTATAGATTTTCGAAGTACGTGTTTATGATCCTTTGGACTTCTTCTGGGTCTGTGCTGATTTCCCCATTTTCATTCCTTATAGCATGGATTTGAGCCTTTTCCTTGCTTTGTTTGATAAGGTTGGCTAAGGGTCTGTCGATCTTATTTATCCTTTCAAATAACCAAATCTTTGATTCATTGATTCTTTGTGTCTATTGCATTAATTCCTGCTCTGATCCTTATAATTCCTGTCTAGTATGTACTTTGGGTTTGTTTTGCTCCTCTTTTTCCTAATTGTCTGAGGTTCATTATTAGATTATGTATTTCAGTTTGCTCTATTTTCTGAGTGTAAGCATTCACTGCTATGAACTTCCCTCGCAGAACTGCTTTCATTGTGTCCCATAAATTCCTGGATGTTGTGCTGGGGTTGTCATTTAGTTGTAGAAACTGTTTAATTTCTTCTTTAATTTCTTTTGTGGCCCTTTGGTTGGTTAAGAGAGTGTTGTTCAATTTCCATGAGTTTGTGAGGATCTTGGAATTTCTTCTGCTATTCAGCTCCGGTTTGAAGGTACTATGGTCTGATAGTATGCAAGGGATAACTTTGATTCCTTTGCATCTACTTAAGCTTGTTCTATGGACTAGGATGTGATCTATTTTGGAGAATGATCCATGTGCAGCTGAGAAGAAGTTACATTCTCACTTTGAAGGGTGAAATATTCTGTAGGCATCTAATAAGTCTATTTGCTCCAAAGTTTGATTTAGCTCAAGTATTTCCTTATTGATGATTTGTCCAGTTGATCTGTCCATTTGTGACAATGGAATATTAAAATCCTCTACTACTATTGTATTCATGGATAACTGGCTTTTCATGTCCAATAATGTTCATTTTATATAGTTGGGTGAATTAGAGTTCATTGCATAAATATTTATGTTTGTTATTTCTTTCTCTTGGATAGTTCCTTTTGCGAAAATATAGTGACCTTCTTTATCTCTTTCAATCAGTTTGGGTTTGAAATCTATTTTATCTGCAAACAAGATAGCCACTCCTGCTTTTTTGCAGTTTCCTGTGGCATGGAGGATTGTTTTCCAACCTTTTATATTCAGTCTAAGGATTTCCTTCTGAATTAGGTGTGTTTCCTGTATGCAGAAGATTGTAGCATCTTGCTTCTTGATCCAATCTGCTAGTCTGTGTCTTTTAATTGGCCCATTGAGTCCATTGACATTAATGGTTATGAGTGATGTGGACATATTCAGTGCTGCCATGTTTCCCTGTTCTTGTTTCTTTTCTTCTTTGCTCTTCCCCTTTTCTATTTAGTTTCTTGTTTGCCCCAATTAATTCGCTCTCCTTGGTCTCATGGGTATGGAATTTTCTGTGGTTTTTTCCAAGATGTTCTTAAGATGTTTTGGAGTGCAGGCTTTATATTTGTGAAGTTTTTCAGGGATTCTTTATCATGGAAGTATCTTATTTCCCCATCTATTCTGAAAGATAGTTTTGCAGGATACAACAGTCTAGGTTGGAGGTTGTTTTCCTATAATAATAATACTTATTATATTAGTACAGAAGAGAAATAGGGCAGCCTAAGAATCTTTTACTTCTGGGTATTGCTTCTGACAGGAAGATAGGAGAGGTTGTGGGGACAAGAGGTGAATGCTTGAAATACTTCCCTCCATGCTCTCCTTGCATTGAGTGTTTATGTTGAAAAGTCTGCCGTGATCCTAATGGGCTTCCCTCTGTAGGTGATTTTCTTCCTTTCTCTCACTGCTTTCATTATTTCATTGTTTTCTTGTACATATGGAACCTTGATAGTTATGTGTCTAGGTGTACATATTTTTATGTCATGGTGTTTTGGAGTACACTAGGTCTCATTTATCTGTATGTCTATATCTTTTCCTGTGAAGTTTTCTCTGACAATAGCTTTTCTTATGTCTTTTACACTGTCTCCTGCTTCCTAAGTGACTCCAATCAGTCTTATATTATTTTTCTTTGAGTCTTCTAGAAGCTGTTGAATTGATTTCTCATGGTCCCTTGCTTTTTTTCCATAGATTATACCTTTCCTGCTCGTTGGCTGCTATGCTGTCCTCTAGGTCGGAGATTCGGTTCTCTTCTTCATTCATCCTACTTCGCAAGCTTTCATTCTCCTTCATCATTCCTTTGAGCTCTGCTTGAAGCTATTTAAAAGGTTCCATTGCTTCTGCTATCTTGAGTTCTATCATCTTGCTGATCTCTTCTTTAATGATGTCTGTCACTGTGGAGAGTATCTCTGTTTTGATCTCAGAGATGAGTTCTGATTTCCATTTTACTAGATCTGCTTTAGTTACCATCTCCAAGAGTCCTGGTGTTTGAGTTTCACTTTGCCCTATTTCCCTCTTCTCTGAATTTCCCTGTGGTGGTGATCTTTTTGTCTGTTTTTTTTTTTTTTTTTTGTGTGTGTGTATTATCTCATTTCTTCTCTTTCATTTTTATTAATGCTCTTCTTTGTCTGATGACTGGGCAATGTTTGTTGCAGGTCTCTTTCTATTATCTGGGGCCCTTTGGATGTGGAACTTTCCTGGGGGGCCCTCCTTGAATCTGTAATGACCCTTGATAGTTCTCACTTGTGACACATCATGGGAGCTATTTGAGCAGAACTAGTACATCATGTTTGTTACCATAATACAATAAATGTGAATATCATATTCAACACAGTAAATAAGATAAAATGTTTTCTTAAATTTTATTCTGGAGACTTTGAGCTTATGAGTTACCTCTGTGTCTATATGCCAGAATTTAGAATTAATCAGCAATGTGTATACAACATACCGTTCCTAAATGTAGCCCCCAAACCCTTTGGGGATAAAAGGCCACTGGGGAATCAGGGAGGTAGGGAGACAGGAAGAGAATGAAATAAGGTTTGCCAATTTATGAAGATCACCTATAACCTAGAACCTCATAAATGCTAGTGGGTAATAGAGTATAAAAGGGCATATGTACAACAGTACCAACTATATACTGTAAGATCGTTGAAGGCTTTGGACAGCTTATTATATTAGTACAGAAGAAGAAATAGGGCAGCCTAAGAATCTTTTACTTCTGGGTATTGCTTCTGACAGGAAGATAGGAGAGGTTGTGGGGACAAGAGGTGAATAGAGGGATCTAGGAGTAGATGGCAAAATAGAAGCTAGATTTCCCCCTTTTTTTTAATCTTGCCTGGACTCTCAGTGTGGCTCCAGGAGCACACCTCCTGTGGAGGGATGCAGGAGATGGTTCCAGCTCCTGTAGGACCTGGGTCCTCACAACGCAGCTCTGGGTTGGGTTTGGGGCTGGGTGGAGGCCCTCAACCCTCTGTGGTGCAGCTGGCTCCCATGGTCTGTACCTGACTCCTCACTGCACAGCTCTGGGATATAGTGGGCTGGTGGGCAGGCTTCAATCTGCCGTAAACGAACGGCGCCCTGTAGCTGAGTCCGCTCCGCTCCCAGGATACAGTGGGCCGGTGGGTGGCCTTCAGTCCACGGGAAATGGGTGGTGCCTGGCAGCTGAGTCCGTGCATCTCTTGGGATACATTGGGCCGGTGGATGCCCTTCAGTCCACTGGCAACAGTCGGTGCCCTACATCTGAGTCCGCGCCACTCCTGGGATACAGTGGGACGGTGGGTGGCCTTAAGTCCGCTGTAAGTGGATGGTACCTGGTAACCTCGTACGCACCGCTCCCGGGATGCAGTGGGCTGGTGGGCAGCATTCAGTCTGCCAGAAAGGGATTGCATCTGGTAGCCGATTCTGCGCCATTCCCAGGACACAGTGGGCTGGTGGGTGGCCTTCAGTCTGCCGGAAATGGATTGCATCTGGTAGCTGAGTCCACGCACCTCCCAGGATACAGTGGGCCGGTGGGCCACCTTCAGTCCGCCGGAAATGGATGATGCGCAGTAGCCGAGACCATGCCGTTCCCGGGGTACAGTGGGCCAGTGGGCGGCCTTCCAGTAATGTTTGTTTTATATAGTTGGCTGCATTAGTGTTCGGTGCATAAATATTTATTATTGTTATTTCTTTCTCTTGGCTAGTTCCCTGTATAAGAATATAGTGACCGGGCCGGAGGGTTAGCTCAGTGGTTCCGGCGCCTGCCTCACAAGCGCAAGGACCTGAGTTCGATCCCCGGTAACCACGTATAATGCTGGGCGTGGAGACACGCCCACCAACAATCAACACCGCATACCACAATGCCGGTCGTGGTGGCTCACATCTGTAATCCCAGCACTCGGGAGGCAGAGACAGGAGGATTGCTGA
>PVIC010016809.1:0-33473 GCA_004025085.1 Thryonomys swinderianus | reverse complement strand
AGAAGAAGAAGAAGAAGAAGAAGAAGAAGAAGAAGAAGAAGAAGAGGAAGAAGAAGAAGAAGAGGCATTTTAAAAAATATTTTAATGGAATTGTTTCTAAACCATATCATCATCATAGATCTAAAACTCAATGAAGAAAGTATACTGGATGTAATTTGAATTTTTTCTAAATAAGGTAACCTAAAATATAATTCATAAAATGAACTTTCCAGAAAATCCTACAGGAGCCATGCAGAGAAATTTCTCTACTCAAGTAACTATGTCAGAAAGGACTTATTCCAGATTAAGCAGGTACTCTTAGAACAGGGCTTCTTGAAGTTGCTAGCATGCCACTGCGTACTGCAGAAAGCAAAGCCTCCCAAAGCCAGGACTGTGTGTCATTCATTGTAAGATGCACATTTATTTTTCCACTTTAACATCTCTGAAATCCTGATGCATAAGAGATATAGCAACTACAAAATCACAGAGGTTCATGCCCAGAGTCCCAGTCCATTCTAAACAAGCTCACTAGAAACAGAGATAGATGAAACTAAAGGCCTACTGCATGCCCAGGAGTGTGCTAGTTTTCAAAGTAGCTCCCACCACGTTTAAAGTCACTAATCTCCTCTCCCTGCCATAAGAACTTTGAAATCTGCCTGATCATTTGGTGCTGGACAACAGGCAAAAGCTGAAGCAGCATGAGCCATCTCAGGCCAGCACATCCGCACCTGCTGGCCACCTCCCCCGTGAACGCAGTGCTCAACCTTCACTGACCGTCAGGCCTATTCCAACACCCATGCACGGACGGGTCTAGGGTCCGCTCACCTGGGCCATGTGGACGACAACTTCTGAAGTTTAGATCTGGAATGGTCCCAAAGGCCCATGTGTCAAAGGCTCAGTCCCAGTCTACCATGCTAACAGGAAGCAGGGGAAGCTTACAGAGGGGGGGACTAGGGTGTGGGCTTAAGTGATTGAGGGCAAGCACTCCAAAGGGGTTGTGGGACCTTGTATCTTCCCTGTTACCTGCTCTGCACCCAGCCATGAGAAGAAAATGTTTTTCTTCCACACACACCCACCAGTATTTGCTGCCATAGGCCCACAGCAATAGGGCCACCAGAACCAGGAGTTGGAAGAACTTTTCTCTGTATAAGCTGCTTATCTCAGGTATCTGCTACCTTAACAGAAAGCTAACATAGGGTGTGATGTGGAAATTTTCCAGTTACCTTGACTTGAGTCACCTTGTCAATTGACCCTTTTCCTTTCTGATGCTTTTTGTTCTGCTTGACAACTCATATATTTCTTCTGATGTGGGGTGTCACATTGAAAGGGCTGCTGGAATAGAGGGTAAACTGTGACCCAGTAAGTTCTGGGTAAAAATCTCAGATCATGAAGAGAGCTCTAGACTGAATGTGGCTTGCAGTATAGCCACGGGGCTGAGGTAAGGAACTGGAGACCGGACCCTGCTTTGGAGCTGCACACTGGGGGGGCTGTCCGTTAGCAGTCACCCTGAGGGGACTGTGAAGACCATGCACTTTGTCTCCCTTCAGCCTAGTGCTCCTCTGTAAGGCATTCCTACTCCTACTTTCTTTTTCATAAGAAAATCCAGAGGAAAAGTCTTTCCTGAGGTCTCCCTGGCAGGAGCCACAGACTCTTCGTGCTCAGGAGCTCAGAGTCCCTCCACAGCTCAGGCACTAGGAAGGGTGTGTAAGGAGCCTCCGGCAGGGCAGGAGCACAGAACCTGTCCCTGAAGGGGACTAGGAGGTAACCCATGTGGGCCTGCTTGCTGCTCTTACAGAGAATTTTCCACATGAAGATGGTGACCCTAAAGGTCCACAGTCATCACATAAGTCCCCAAAACCCCAGGGAGTGAGTTAAATGACAAGGAATGGCATATATCACTATGACAGGCTGGGGTGAATCCTCCAGAAGCACTCCACTGGCCCAATTCAAGCCTTCTGGGGGCAGCATCCCCTGATAAGGACCAATTCCAGACACATAGCAGAGGCCAGATGACACTGTGTGGTGACACAAGAGGATACCACACTCGCAGTGCAGGCCTCCTCTGCTCACATGGGAGCCTTCCTCTGGCCCACACAGTCAGAAGGGGGCTGGCTTTGGTGGAAGGTACACATTCCTGCTGAGCGTTCTCCGGAAACATGACCTCTCCTTTGCTCCAGGCCTGGCCTACGTCCAGAGACACTGCAGCTGGCCTCCAGGATGGCAAGCACAACTAACTCCCCACGGCTTTCCATCAGCCCATTGCCCAGTCCTCACCCAAAGCCAGCACGCCACCTGAGACTCAGACTGGATTTTGAGTTTCCAGTTTCACTGTGGGAACTGTCTTCTCTGAAGTGATACTGGAATTGGAGTGACAGGAAGGGAGATAGGAAGAGACAGCTGTGTATCGAGTCATTCGATTCCCCACTGACGGCCAGAATGCTCTTCAGGGAAAATTCTCTATTGAGCTGAGCCCCCCTCTCTCCTGCCTCACTGCTTCACTGAAAGACAACACACAGACATATATCCTCATTCACCCCCCATGTCTGTACAGCCAGGTGGACAGAAGCATCCTCCATCTGCACTGTACAGACCCTGCCTCGTACTCTCCCTCCCCCTCATCTCCCTGCAACCACCAGGCCCTCGTATTAGAAGCCAACTTCCCACTGAGAGCACACCCTCCACAGACACCCTGGGTCCTTACCCCTGCTCACCTGCGCTGACCATGTGCCACTGGCCTAAGTTCTTCACAAACTTTAGTGCATTTGCTCTCATCATAACTTTGGGAGTATGTACTCTTATGGCCTCTACTGTGTAGATGAAACAGAAGCACAAAGGAGTCATTCACTCAAAATTTCCCAGAAACTATATTTTACATAAAGAAGTCCTCAGTAATTATTAGCCAAATTGAAATTTTATTTGCTCTCTATGTATGTGAAAGTAGGAAATATATATAATATATACCTTATAAAAAGATATGCAGAACTTAGGTGTATAGATAGCTTCCTATTGGAAACAATGCTCAAAGGTATGTCTCTTCTTGGTATCTCACCTGACAGAGGAGAACCTGTAAGTCTTGAGTAGGGGTTTGCTGAAGCCAACTGTGGACCAAGTGACATCCTCAGAACTATCTAGAAAGCTCTTTATGGATATTGCCTGGTATCCCAAGTATCATTCCCTACTATACTACTTCACCTATACTCCTCAAAAGTCCAGTGATGCAAACTTTTTAAAATTATGTTTATTTAGAAGTTGAGGAAACTGAGTTGTCCAGCTGGAATCCTTCCCTCAGAAACAAGAGCACCAGCTTCAGACTTTCTCAGTTTTTATACACAACGGCCCGTCTACTGGAAACCCCATGCTCTTAACTCTCAATGGCGAGGTGGTCAAGGAAAAGGGTTTATTTAGTAATTTGGCCAAGAACTAAAACAATATCCATTCCTAACCACTTGGAAGAGTTTGACAAATACTGAAATACTTCCAAGTGAGCATACATTGGTATATGTTAGAGGACAACACAGAAGCTCTTAAAACATGACTACACTTTAATTCTGTAATCTTGTTTCTAGGCATTATGCCTAAGAATATAAATTGACCACTACACAGACATATGTACAAATCTATTATAAAAGTTATTAAAATGAAAAAAATCTGGAGAAACCAAGTGACAATAGATGATGGCTTAAATAATAGAAGGCCTGGCAAGAAAAGTCCTAAACCACTGAAAATATTGCTGAAAAGCAGTTCATTGACTAGGAATGAAATACATGTTTTTGCTGTTGTTTATTGAGACATGCAGGTTACTAGGCACAACTATGACATCTTTAAACAAAAAGAAAAGTCTAGAAAATAATCCACCTAAAATGTTAGCAATTATTGTTTTGGGTTTTGAAATTTTACATATTTTTCTCTTGAACACCTATATTTTCTACAAATATGATAATCTTGTAATATTCTAAGCTATAAAACATAGTTTTGAGAGAGGGCTATTGTCGGCATGGTCTTATGAAATAAACACCAAGGGGCCGGAGGGTTAGCTCAGTGGTTCCGGCGCCTGCCTCGCAAGCGCAAGGTCCTGAGTTCAATCCCCAGTAACCACATATAATGCTGGGCATGGAGACTCATGCCCAACAACAATCAACACCACATACTACAATGCCAGACGTGGTGGCTCACGCCTGTAATCCCAGCACTCGGGAGGCAGGGACAGGAGGATTGCTGAGTTTGTGGCAGCTTGCCTGGGCACCATAGTGAGCTCAGGGCCAGCCTGAACTACAAAGCGAGACCCTGTCTCAAAAAGCAAAACAAAAAAAAGAAATAAATAAATAAACACCAAGGCCCCGGGTAATCCATTGCCTGGAAAATCCTGCTCCCCACCCCTATCCTGGCCTGAAGGTCAAGCGCTGGTGAAAATGGATGAGAGACCTAAAAAGACAAATGAACCCAAGAACCATAAAATCCTTGATAGTCCAGTAATTATGGAAGCAAATGTAGAAGAAATAATTTGAGATGGAGATTCTCCTATCACTCCTGGAGGCCCAGCAAGCAAAGAGGAGCCTTTCCCCTGTCACTAACAGAATCTCCAGACAGACGGATAAGAATCAGGGATGCCTAAGGCAGACCCATGAGAGGCACTCTGCCTTCCCCACCCTTTTGTCAGTCTGGATTCCTGGGTGGCAGCCGCACTGTGGGGCCACCAACAGCCCCTTCCTCCCCTGCCAGTCTCAGGCCGTCAGCAGCTGTGAGCATCACCTGAATGTAAGAAATCAGACTCCAGGAATGCCAGATCCCCAGGGGCCTGCAGAGAAAGAGTTCATTTCATATCTTGCCAGCAGAAATGTGAATGGTGACAGCTTCTCTGGAAAGTTATCTGGAAGCATCTATCAAAATTAGCTGTGAGCCAATGTATCTATCCCCCAGCCAAGCATTTTCCCCCTAGAATCCTTTTCCAGAATTAACAGCATCAGCTCAAGGGAAGGCGTCCCAGGGTGTCAGGTGCAGTATCTGAAACATGCACTACAATCACAGTCCCAATCTACGTGTTACTGGCCCTGGGGGGGGGGGTGGACATGATGGGAAAAAATACAGACTTGAGGAAAGAGATGATACTTCCTGACAGAAGTTAGGAAGGGCAGGAAGTCTTTCCACACAGGGCAGGAAGTGCCATGTACATGCAGGTAGCACTATGGCCTGTGAGTAGAGATGACACAAGCCAATCTAGGCACAGAGGGCTGCTCTTTTCAAACACACCCAGGACTGGTTTGAATCACGATAATAAGGCAAGAAAACATGGAAGCCATGGTCAGGAAGAAGTCCTAGACTGACAGGCCCAGGAAGCACTCTACACTGTGCCCTGCAGGGCAGCCCTTGGCTCAGTCAGGAGTCAGACTGAGCAAGAAGGAAGCATGGGGACAGCATGCAGTTGTGGTGCTCATGGGACAGGAGCAGGTGCGGCAGGGTATGTAGGGCAGGATTAGTTGGTTTCAGCTGTGGGCACTGTTCTAGGGGCTGTGCCAGGCGTTTGATACCTGGCCCTGAGGTGATCAGTGATCCTAACTGGGCCACAGTCTGGCGCAGGAGCAGAGAGCATGGTTCTGACTTGGTAAATGAAAAGCTGGCTCAAAGGAGAGTCCTTTTCACCTCTAGGGCTTGGCTAAATCAGAGGTCAAACAAATAAAAAGTCATGTTTAAGATAGCTGCCCGGCTCCCAGATAGTCAGGGTGTCACACAGCCTCCTCTAGGTCAGTCAATCAGCTTGCAAAGACAAAAACATGACAAGGCCCAGCCCACCTTCAGGAAGTGCAGACGCTGCACAGGAAGAGAGAAGCAGGAGTGATGTCCCACTGGCTGGCTTGGGAAGCATCAAATTGTGTGTAGGAAACTCGGAGCCACATGGCACAGAGTCATATGTAAGGGACCTTAAGTTCCAGGTTTGAGATTGTGACCTAACTCCAAGGCCAACACACTAAGCTGAGGCCAAAGGTAACATGGTACCATTTTATTTTCCAGGATTATATTTCACTCTGACCTTAACCTGCAGATAGAAATTGGAGCCTGAAAAGTAACTGAGGCCCATGGGGAAATGAAAAAAGCCAGTTAGGAGAGATCTTTTTTTTTCCCTTTGTGACAAAACCAAATTCCAAGGACTCGGGTAGCCTCAGAATCTCAGGGAGAGGTCAGGAAATGAAGCATGCTTGGAACAGCACATGTGACTTCTAAGGATGTATGCCCACCAGGAAGGGGATGAGTCATCACTGCCACCCAAACCCACTCACCTGCTGGCCCCCACACACTCGGCAGGCGGTGCTTCTCTGGAGGATAGCACCCTCTCCCTCTTCCACTGACCCCGGAACATTGGAAATTAACATTTCTCATGTTTTTAAAGGAAAAGAAAAACAGAGCAGAGAAATTCTATTTGTGGCACTAGGCTGAGAACTTAACTGAGAAGTGTCATCATTGCACCCAAACTGGTCTTAAACGCTTAGAAAAGCTGTATGAGACGCTGATCTGGCCCTGCCTCTGACTGCCAGCTGTGATGGTCACGAAAAGAATGCGAATGGCTCATGTGGGCTGCTGTAGCCATATTTCATGTACGCAGAGTCTCTTAACTGGAGGGCTGCACATATGCACTCTCTCCATCTGCTGTGCAGCCCAGCCCATCAAACTATTTCACCAAGCAGAGAGGGTGACACGGGACAACCCCTGAGCATGGACTGCATCCAGGAGTCCTTTTGTCTCCCCGGGTACTGCCTGAAAAGCCCAGAAGTTGTCAGCTCAGACTGCCTGCCCTACCCTCACGAAAAGAGATGTATCAGGATTCAAAGCAGCTGCAGACCTTCTGCTGCTTGATCTAACATGTCTACATCAAGACTGCCATTTTCTTGCCCTTTCTGTGTCCTTTACCCTCCAAAACACTCTGCACCCACCACCTGCTCATCAGAAGGGTTATCCTTCTCTATATGCAAATAAGCATCAGAAATCCCTGTCTTTGCCCCAAAAAGCATAGCTGTGAAGCTCCTCCCTACTGTGATAGCCCCAATCAAACCCTCCTAAAAGCTACAAGAGGAGGAAAGACCTGCCCCTGGCAATTAGAAGTAGTGTGCCTACCCGCTTAAAAGAACAGACAAGTCCCCTGGACATCTTGTTAAAACGAAGATCTGGGTATAGTAAGTCTAGGCTGAGAGAACTAAAGAAGGATCTTTTTTTTTTTTTTTTTTTTTGAGACAGGGTCTCTCTTTGTAGTTCAGGCTGGCCCTGAGCTCACTATGGTGCCCAGGCAAGCCTGGAACTCAGCAATCCTCCTGTCTCTGCCTCCCTAGTGCTGGGATGACAGGCGTGAGCCACCACACCCAGCACTGTGGTATGTGGTATTGATGGCTGGGGGGCGTGAGTCTCCACGCCCAGCATTGTATGTGGTTACCGGGATCCAACTCAGGACCTTGCGCTTGCGAGGCAGACGCTGGAACCACTGAGCTAAATCTCCAGTCCAAAAGAAGGATCTATTATAAATACAACATTTAAGTTGTCCTCTCAGTTTCAAGATCCAAGGTGCTATCATTTTGATAATACTTATAAAGACTTTTTAAACAGATAATCTGATACCCATAATAGATTGAAAACAATTTTATAGGAAGAAATAAAAACCTTGAGGGAAATAAACTCTGAGGAAAGTGCTAAATTACAGATGTGGAAACAAAACTTGAAAGGGCCCTGGGTCGATGCCACCCAACATCATGGGAGCCCAGGGCCAGGCTGACCGCAGGCCCGGCCAAGTGCTGTGTGGAATAGCAAGGGACCAGCTGCATTTTGATTGCCACTAGTTTGAGAAGATAAATGTTCATGTAATTTGACAGGAAAAGAAACACTTTGGAAGTAAAATGTTTTTATTTCAGTCTTTTTTCCTCCACTTTATTCCAGGGAGAAAACCACTTGATGGTGATACTTGTACACACATTGTCCTCTGTAGAACAAAGCCACTGAGCTCTCCATGATCCAACAGCAAGAAGTGGAAGTACCCAAGGCCTCACTAGCTCTTCAAGGTACAGCCTTGATAGACCTGAAGACGGTTCACAGGCCCCTGTCTCTTAAATTTACACATTCTCATGATAGTTATTGTGAAATTAAAAAATATTCAGAAGGAGGGCTGGAGATTTAACTCAGTGGTTCCAGCACCTGTCCAGCAGGCACAAAGTCCCTGGTTCAATCCGGTAACCGCACACCACAGTACCCAGCATGGTGACTAATGCCCACCAGCAATCAATACCACATACCACAATGCTGGGTGTAGTGGCTCATGCCTGTTATCCCAGCACTCGGGAGGCAGAGGCAGGAGGATTGCTGAGTTAGAGGCTTGCCTGGGCTACATAGAAAGCTCAGAACCAGCCTGAGCTACAAAGGAAGACCCTGTCTCCCCCGCACCAAAAAAAAAAAAAAAAAAAAAGGAACCAAACATATGTATATAGGGATGGGGGGTTGTAGGGTGGTCAGGAGAATGGAAAAAAAAATAATAAAGTCATATTGTACTGGTATAAATTCCCAATGTTGAACAGGATGTCTATATAAAATGCATCAATAAAATCAGTTTTTAAAGAGTTTCCACATTCTCCCATCAATGACAAGGTAAGGACCACATCTTCAGCACACGGACCTCTGGGACACCCCAGACACAAACTAAATCAATAGTTCCGTTTCTTTCCAGCTCTTCAGCACCCCACCTCTCCACTTTCAAAAGCCAGACTCACCTTTAAATGGTCAGCCATTCTAAACCACCCACATCCCAGATTACCTCAATTTCTACAAAGCGGCAGCTCCTGGCCTCCCTTGACACCCCAGAACGCCTGTGCACATGGACAACACTTGAATGTGTGAAGAGCATGATCCCTGCTGTGACTTTTCCCCTCAGATATGCAACACACCAGTTTTGCTTTTGTCAGGTTGGTTTGGGTCCCGCTAGGGCCGCTGTGGTAGGATTCTAAATTATCTGGCGCCATCTTCTGGAAAACTGCGGTCATGGCTGAGTTCAAAGCCACTTCCTACAATGTCCCAGCTAAGTAAAAACTAGAAAGATCATCTAAACTCTCCCCAACCTCAGTGTATTCCTACTTGCACTAAAAACATTGCGGACGTTATGAGGTTTACACTATGTGGTGGGAAGAATACAGGATTAGGAATAAACTCACACTCATTTCCACCACCCTATAGCTGTGTGTTTTGGAGTAAGTTACTCCACCTAAAGCTTGATTTCCTTGCTCACTATACTGCCTTGGAAGTTTACCTCTATTAATGTTAATTAATGTAAAACTCCTTGATGGATTAGGCCCTAATGATGTAATTTTTGTGACTGTCACTTATGATTTTGTTACATTTTTTCTAAAATCTAGTTATTATCTCAGAAATGAACATTCTACCACTAGACGTGAAAGCTCCTTTCTTTTTTTGGCCCAACATTGTGTCTTTAAATTATAAAGGATTTTTTTTTCTGCCTATATCACAATCCCAATCTATGAGTATAGTAAAGGTAGATAATGCATAAATGGTCTCTAGAATAATCTGTACTGCTTTCCCAGAAGATGGAAAAGCAGAAGCATCTCTTGGACATTTTCCATTCAAATCTGACACTCTAGAGGAGTGAGTGTCCTAACAGTCTCTTGGGTATTGAAAGGATTTTAGTGAAAGGGTATTTTTCTTCCCAAATAACTAGCAATAAAAAAAAATACAGGCAGTCACCTCACCATTAGGTGCCTAATTGCAAAACTGAGAGTATCTAGCTGTTGCCTTGGCATTTCTCCAAGCCGTCAGGTGATGCCAGCTACCTGCTCTCATTTTTGAAGCCCTTTTAGGTTCATTTTCCAGATCCGTGAAGGGTCCACTCAGATGCTCAATGACTTTCAGTGTACAGGAGTCTGAGTGTTTGGGTAAAGGAGGTAACTACTACAGTTATAGAGACTCCAAGATGCGTCTCTGGCTTCTCTTGCTACTTGGCTCTATGGCTTGATATCTGAGCCTCCAAAGTATTCTGCACACACAGAGGGATCTACTCAGTCCACCTCAGTTTGAGCCAGCCATGCCTCTCTCTATCACTCTCATTATCAGAGTGACTATGTAAGCTGAAAACAGCAAAGCAGAGCTCAGAGATGCATGGCATGTCATGTGAACTAATAGATAAGAGGTCAGACTCCTCCTTTCCAAAAATATAACTAGTTTTAACTCCTGTTGCATCTAGGGACAAGTATCTGGCACAAATCTTGTAAGGATAAATGAAAGGAAATTAGTAAGTGGAAATGCTGGAATGGCTCCATAATAAGGAAGCTGATGTGCTCCCGTCAGCCCTTGCCTCTTCCCTTCTTCCTGTCAAGAAGACCAGTGAAATGGGTGGAGTTGGTGGCCATCTTTCTCCACAAGATATGCATTAAGGATGATGCAGCTGGAGCAGAAAGTTAGAAGAAACAGTATTTTCCATTGAAATTTCGGCCAGGGACTGATTATATTCAAACCTCACATTATGTCAGAAAAATAAAACACTATACTGGAAAAGGCTGCTATTTTTTCAATATCTGATATTTGTTCTAGGTAATATAATTGAATATAGTTGAATAAACAACTGCATACTCAGTCATGAAAAAAGGAAAGATGTTTCTCTTATGTTCTCCTCTCTAGCTCAAGATATTTCTGTTCATCCTCTTCTTTGTTTTCAGAGGTGGTTGAAGAAGACCTTGGGCTTCCTTAGATCAAGGGCTGCTTGCACACTTCAAGGCTTTAGAGCCATGCCATGTACTTGTGGCCAGGTCCAGAGGACAACAGAGATAGGAACTGTGGCTTTCAAAATCTAGCTTGATTCTATTTCTTTATCGGTTTCTGTGTGTGTGTTTGTATAGGTGGTATCACTATGTAGCTCAGGCTGTCCTTGAACTCTGTAGGTAGCCCAGGCTTGTCTCAAACTCAGGGTGACCCTTTTGCCTCAGCCCCTCACGTGCTGGGACTATAGTTGTGTGCCACCATGCCTACCTTGTTCATGTTTTTTGAGGCAGGTTCGGGCACTTAACTTAGATATTTTGGGGTTTTTGATAAGTCAATGTGAGTTACAGCAGTGTACTAGAACACAAAACAAATGGCAGAAGGAGACTCTAAAGAGAAATTCACAACACTTTCTGGAATACATTCTGTTGCAGAGGGAGGGCAGGGGGCTTCCCAGCAGAAAAGGTTTGCATTACAACTTTGCCAACTCTCACTGTTGAAAAGAACAAATTCTACTCACAAATTTTTATGCGTGAAAGTATACAAGAGCATTCAAACACTGGGAAAATGTATAACAATGAACTGCAAAAGATTTTTCATACATACACCTACATAAACATTTTTTTCTTAGGAAAATGAATTCAGGGACAAATAACATAATAAATTAATGCAGTGCCTATTTCATTAATGAAATATGTATGCACTGGCTCAAAAAATCATTCATCCCCTTCTTAATGAATAGACCTTATGTCATTTACTTCAAAAACATATGTTCACATTTTGCCTGTGTGTTGGACATGGTGTTAGAAACTAGGAATTTAAAATAAATATAATACAAACAGTACCTTCATGGGGCAACAGCATAGCACTATGATTAAAACTCTAAAGCCAGATTCCCAAAGTATGAACATCAACTCTTCCATTTATGATGGCTGTGGCTGTGGGAAATTATATAACCTCTTTATGAGAAAATCTCCATTTTCTCATCTGCAAAATGGGCAGAACAATAATGTCTACATTGTAAATTTGCTGCAAAGATGAAATGAATGTTGTTAAGTACCTGAACGAATAAAGATATATTACGTACTTTTATATAAGCAAAATAAGGCAGCATACAGTTCGCAGTCAAAAGCAGACATCTGTCCAGTTAACTTAAGGCACGAGAAGACTACTCTGATAAATATGTCTTTTGAATGCTCAAAGACAGCTTCTAACAGTGAAGTCAGGAAAGGCTTCTCAGAGAAGATGGGAGAAAGGTCCTCAAGCTGAATCTTGCAAAATAAGCAAGAGTCCTCTGGTAGGGCAGGGATTGGGGGGAGAACCTACAGCTTCAGGCACTTAAGGGACCTTTCTCTAGCTTGTCTGGGGATTCCACCTTCTTCTAAACACCCCAAACCCCTACCTTCATGGGAAAAGAATAATCCAGGAAGATCCCTTTGGTGAGAATTTTTGTAAAGGCTCAGAGGTTCCCCCCTAAAACTTTGTCCCTGTGGTCAGCACGTTTCTAACAGTCATCACATCTGCTGGGACCAGTGTAACTGAGCCAGTTTCAGCACCATAAAGGTCCCAAAATGAAGATTCCCCACAGAGCATTAGAATGGCCATGTTTCTGCTTAATTCGAAGGACCTCACACTTATAAAGATGAATAATAACAGAAAAACAGAAGAACGACTACTCGAGAATTCTAGCCCTCTGGCTGTCTCCTAAGAATTACCCAAGCCCAGGCTTAAAAAGAATAAAGCCCAGTGCATATAAGGAATGAGATTTTTAAAAATTCCCCTTTCCACTTACTCCTCTGACTATGGAGAGAATTTTTAGAGACCCAACAAAAGTATGTCTCAGTTGTGAAATTCATAACCTGGTGCCTCACAGGTAAAAAATCTCTAAGCTTCTTCTTTTACGGATGAATCTACTAAGAGCTCAAAGCCTTCCTAAGTCTGACTTCACTTGCCAACCCTGTCTTTCACTTCTATGACAAGCAGCTTCTATAGCAATGGTTACACAATTGATGTCCTAGAGTA
Source organism: Thryonomys swinderianus (assembly GCA_004025085.1). Lineage (NCBI taxonomy): Eukaryota > Metazoa > Chordata > Mammalia > Rodentia > Thryonomyidae > Thryonomys > Thryonomys swinderianus. The sequence goes on along the minus strand of PVIC010016809.1, from coordinate 20,741 downwards.
AGAGAATGAGGAATGAGGACAGTGGGATAGGAGTCAGGAGATTGCTAAGTAATGTCAGTGGAAAAGCCCATCCCCACTGCTTGTTTTCATCTGCCAAAGACTACTTCTGAGAGTTCAGTAGTTGCCCCCACAAAAGAAGTGATCACCAGTGAATCACGATATGTTCACCTGGAATTCAGTAATTATAGAGCTGCAAGTTGGTACCTGCCAACTGTATGGAAGAAGTGTTTTTGCATGATGGTCCCTGTTCAGGGACTACAGATTCCATTCCCATAAGCCTACAGATAGAGGAGTTGTTTACAGCCAACCTTATTCACAGAGCTCTCCAGATATGGGTTCAACATGAATTCAATAACCAGAGCACTAGCGCCTTGATATATTCTGAAACATCCTCTTTTTTTTAAGCCCATGTGTCATAGTGAAACAGGTCCTGGGACCACCTCCTGTCCCTCTGTCCTGGAACATCTCTATCCTGTTCCAGAGGCTGGAGGACAGCCCATATACACAGCTGGTACCTGCCCTACTCCATTGGATTGCACATCATGAGAACATCTTGTCAATTACATAATTTCTAATCCTGTGGCTCTCAAAATGTGGTTTCCAGATGGGCAGCATCACCTAGCATTTTGTAGTAATCAGTCATAATCCCATACCAGACCTACTGAGCCAGAAACCCTAGAACAGGGCCCAGAAATCTATATTTTAATCTAATCACCCAGTAATTCTGATGCACACTCCAGTTGGAAAACCACTAAACTAATCATGGAATTGACCAACCTTTGCTATAAATGACCAAGTCATCTATTTTTTAGGGTTTACCACCCATTTATTCCTACTGCAGCTAATCAACTCTGCTGTTATGTACTCTGCAAACAAGAACAGACTATAAGATGAATGAGACTGACTATGTATTAATAGAAACTTTATTTGCAAAAACAAAAACCAGGCCAGATCAACTCCCTGAGAAAAATTTGACAGACCCTGGCCTAGTCTCTGTTAATACACCCCTGAGATTTTTGGATATTTTACCAGTTAGAATATTAGCTTTTCAGCTATATCTGTGATCCTAATTTCAACAGGATTCCTTTTTAATTTTTAGAGATGAATTTACCTATGATTAAGTATAGTTATTCAGAAAACTACAAAATATTCTCTTCTTACCTAGAAAACATGTAATAGTATCATTTCTCACAGATGAAATTGAGGTTTACACAAGCTGGTCCCTGTTCAGGACCTGCAACTCTATACAGTCACCCTTGTGTTCTGTGAGCAAAGATAGCTCCACTTCCCCAAAGAGAATGTGGACAATGTCTCTCAGAATTATGGGACAGTGACCCGGGATGTGTAATTACCTACATCACACTGCTAATCAAATGGGCAATGATAGACTTTCACAGTGGTTCATTAATAGCTCACAAATTTTTCTAAACTTTGCCAACAGTGATCTTATTCTGTTTCCTGGCAACTGGGAGTCTCTCCTCACCATTAGTAATGTACATTTTGCAATAGAATCGAGATAGATTTGGTTTAACATCTAGGACTCATCTTGAAAGCCAGCTCTAGAGACTAGTAGGAGCTATCCAAAGTGCTGTGATATACAATTCTCAGGCAGTGCCCACACTCCACAGGGAAGAGTATGCTATTTGATTAATGGTATCTCCAGAACTCTCTCTTCTGCTCAAGGCACAATGGTGAAAATGTGCCACCTGTATGCCAACACCAACTAACCTACTTTCACCCTATACCATATTCAGCAACACAGGAGAAAAGAAAAGGTCAACTGAGGTTGCACCCATTGGTAAAGGAAAAATTATCAGGCTCACACTAACACCAAGACAAATATGCTGGCCCCACACTATAACCAATATCTCTGAAAATATCTAAGCATTAATTTTTACAGCTTTCTTTCCTCCTCTTTCCAAGTAATAGAAGGTATATTCATAAAGTACCTGGTCAAGATTCCCAGTCAAGGGATCCATCCAGATAAGAATGATATCAGGGAAATCACTATTTTTCAGACAAGATTTGAAGGGAAAATATTTTCCTCTCTGGTTTGAAGATCTGTAAATAAAAAACTTAGAACTCCTTAAGTTAATGGCAGCCATATGCTACCAAGTAATTACCAAACTGAAAGGCTGAAGCCTACTACCTGGACAACCAAAGTCAAGACAAAGAAATAAGAATTCTGAGAACCATCTGGCATCTGACTCTCCTATCACTATAGCAACAGTACCCCTAGAGTTTGACATCATAGGGGAATTAATTAAAGCTTTTCACTTTGGTTATACGACTTTCGTCCATGTTGGGATAGATTTCTGTCATTTGTACCTACAAGAATTTTAACCAATGTGATTTCTTCAAAATAGAAAAAGGGGAAGAAGTTTCCTAGACCAGAAACATAATTATCAAGATTATAAACTGGTGACTCTGGTCCACTATACTAAAGCAAAAGGGAAGTGCCACATATAACTTGCTGATAATATAAAAGTATGAAAATGTTCTAGGGTTATGTCATTGATTTGTTTAGCAAAATCAGCTATTTTACCTGATTCCCATGGTGACTTCATTCTAGAACTTGACACACACCATAGCCCAGAGCTAAGGAGCCAGCTCAGGTGTTAGCCAGGGAGTGGATGATGGCACCACTGTCCATCTCCAGCCACAACAGAGATATCGCACATACAGACCAACTTTCCCCTCTCCAGGGCACATAGATGTTCTGTCTCAGCTCTGGAACAGGCTCGTGAAGCCCATTCAAATGTGCAGAAATATTTAAATCCAATCAAAACCATTCCAGATTGTTGGCTTTATTTTAGATAAACAAGATAAGCAAACTTGGCTTGAATTAGAACTGGTAATAAATATTCTCCTTTCCTGTCTTTCTAGTTGCCTAAAGCCAAACGCTCTAAGTCCAGATGCCTCATGAGGGATGTGTGAAGGGTTTGGGGATTGTTTATGTGGTTAATAATAAAAATTCTTTACATTATACAAACCTCATATGCATGTAATTCACACAACAGATCTTAGAAGTATGAAAGAGGCTTCAACCTATCACTAGACTAGTGGTGGCAAAACTATGGCACACGTGCCAGAGCAGGCAGTTTATATCCTTGAATGCTCTGAAAGATTTGCCATCATTGTACTAAGCAGTTGAAAATAGAAGCCCAGCCAATATACACAGTTTGACCACAGCACACAGCTATTTCCTATGGGAATAACGGCATGAAACCCATGCTGTAGAAATTACACTCACTTCCTATGCACTGACTACATGGAGCTGTCATTCAGCATGCTGCTTCCTCAATCAGCCTACCCCAGATGTGTTGAAGGTGTTTACATGCACACACCCACATGTACAGTAACAACTATTCAGTGGCACTACTAGTAAAAATGAGCAACCTCTCATCATTCCACCACCACAACCAACTCTGTCCTGCACACATGATTATACAGTGGCTCTATGCTTATTCTCATACCTTCTGGACAAACAGAAGGTTTGTTCTGTAATAAGTTCTATAGCCTAAAGTGAGCATTTGAGAATGGGGTAGAATGAAATATTTTTAAAGTATCTATGGAGAAATAATACTTAATATTGATATACAAATTATATGAACTGGATAATAAGGAAACACTAAGAAGAGAAACAAACTGTGATTCTTCAAGTAGTCCTGGACAGAACACATCACTTGGAACTATAAAGCAAAAGAATTTAACAAAATATCTGGTAACAAGAACTGTACAAATATGCAATAAACAATATATTGCATATTTATCAAATTATCAAAATTAGCACCATCTGAGACAGAGAGAGAGAAGAGAAAAGGAAAAAAGAACTTTCTATCCTGAGAAACCATTAATTAAGTCAGTTAAAGACACCAAACTCCAAGTGTTTTCATCCACTCTTCCATGTTTTGGCATTGTCCTGGTTTGTTAATTAGGTAACGATCTCATCAAAGGCACCTAATACATTGAATGATTCTCCACTGGAGGCAAAGGGGAAAAGACCAGAAGAGTGAGACAGCGTGATGGCCATCTGTGACCATCCAGTGGTCCCCAGCTCAGCACGTGATGATGCCCCAACAAGGAAGATGACCAGGGATCCTCATTCCCCTTCCACATATACCTTATTACTTTTTGATCTTCTGATCCATGCCCACTCCCACCTTTTCATCCTGTCTGAACCAGCCTTAAGCCTGTCTTCTGGCCTCACTTTGAATGTCTATCCCAGATTAACATTTCCATGTCCACCCAAAAAGCAAGCAAACCAGCAGCAGCAGCCATGCTTCTCAGTCTCACTGTCCGCACACTCAAGTCCCAATGCCTCTCAGCCACCCTGACCTGCAGCTTCGACCTGACACTCCTTCTCACATTTTCCAAGTTCTTCCTGATTGGATTCAAATCTTACCACTTCCATATAGTCTTCCCTAACTGTCCTGCTTTTAAGAGTTTTTCTTTCCCAAATTACAACAGCAATCAATTTTTTTGTGGCTTTCTTTCCAATCACATGGTAAAAAATAATTATGCAAGATAGCCACTGTGCAGTGACATGGTAGCTGTCATTCAGTAAATCTATTTTTACATTACCTACCAAACAGAACAGCTAAAATTATTACCATTTTTTTAAAGGACACAAAACCAATGTAGACAGGAATCTAAACTATTTGAAATGCTATCCTCACAAACCAGAGCACACACTATACTCATAAATGCTACTAATATGAGTAACTGGTCAATAACTTGAAAATGAAATGTAAGTGAATAACAAGAATCAGGACCTGCTATCCAGCCTTACATATAAGCCAGCAATTTCATTAACAAAAATGCGCATTCTGCTTGCACCAAGACAGATGCACTGGAATGTCCATGGCTGCCTTGACTGTAATAAGAAAACACTTCAAACAGTCCAAATGTTCATCATCCATTGAAGAATAAATGATCTGAAGTAATCAGTACAATGGTTTACGATAGTGCACCAGTGGAAATGAGTGAACTCAGCTACATACAGCTAGGTGGATAAATCTCACAAAGATACAATTGAATAAAAGAAGCCAATCACAAAAGAAGTGAAGTAAGGATTAGAAAGGCACCCAAAGTGGTTTCAGACATTCTGAAATCTTCTGTTCAATGATCTGAAAGCTGTTTATCTTGGTGGGGATATTTTGTGAAAATATACCAAGTTGTACATTTATGATAAGCACTATGCTCTTATAGGTGCTACAGTAAGTCACACTGACACTGTGTGTGTTTGTGTGTGTGTGTGTGTGTGAGACTTAGATAATGTTCTGCAGTACAAAGGGTATGAGTTTCATGGTTGTGTACCTGTCTAGCCACAAAAACCGCTGGATTTACAGGGTTCCATACATGGTTCAACACTCCACTGATACAATCTTGCAGTTCTTAATAACTTTTGAAGCAGGAACCTACTTTTTTCTTCTGCCTTGAAATTCACAAATTACATAGTCCATTAAGAGTAGGTGTTTATTGCCAGTTTCCTAGTATAGAGAATCCAATATTCCTTTAGTAGCAGATTCCACAGAATTCACTACATTAAAGAGACCCGGCTTATGACACATGTTTAGGTGCCTTTTCAAGGAAACTAGAATAGTAGCTGCCTCTCTTTAGCCATAAATCCCAGAGAAACTGGTTGGTTTCAAAGCCTGGAGTAGATTAATAAAAAGTGGAAAGGAGGAGTGGAGAAAGCCGGCACACTCTGAATGAACTAGAACCCACTTGTTTCAGCCATAAGCAGGAAGAGAATATCACCACCCTGCTTCCTGGCTAGCCTGCCACCCTGCCAAGGAGAAGACTGATACACCTGGGAACCACGGTTCTGCTTTCCCCAGCTTGTCCTTATCCCTTCTAGGAACAGCTGTCCTAGGGATTCAGGTGGCACTTGGCATTCCTCCTAGGGCGGGGTCTTTCTACCATGGGCAATGGAGCACATGCCTGTTCTAGTGTCCCCAACTGTCAGAGGCCAGGGGAAGGATGAATGTGCCTGATCCTGGAGCACTAAGAGTCTGACACATCCTCAGCCATGCCCTCCAGCCTGGCTTCCCTTGCTACTAAGAGGACACAAGACTTCCACCTGCCTCTCCCTTGTCTTAGGTCTCAAATTGTTCAGCATATGGGTACAAAAAGGAAAGCTGAGCAGATTTCCCACCTGGAATATTACCTTGCTCTGCTTTCCCTTTAAGAATGGCAGCAATTCTGCATGTGAGCGCCCTTCAAATGGTTCCATGACTACAGCCAAATGAGGAAAACCAGCCTCTTCCAGTGACCTCTCTAGCAGAAGCCCAGATGAAACACCTCCTCCTGCCTCCAGACACTAACAAGCCTGTGTCATTTCCTTTCCTCTTCCCCCTGCTGAGTGACTTTGGGAGCCTATCTTCACTGTACAGCTAGGCCACCAAAGCTACTGACTCTCCTCCCTCCTGAGAATCCAGCCAGGTGGACTTTTGACCCTGAAAATCATTCTCTACTGAGTTAAATCCAATTCAGCACCATGGGTTGAGCCAGTGACACCACAGTCTGTCTATTTCCTCTATTTTCTGCTTGAATTTTGCTCACAGTTAATCTGCAGAAGGCCCAGGAGATTTGGGGGGGTTATTTCACATGAAAGGAAGACCGCTCTTATTTTCAACTGAGAATAGATAAAATTCCCAGGGGACACCTTAGTCAACCAACCGCTCCTGCTGACTCCGGGTAACCAGTCTGGTGGCTGCATTCAATTTCCATTAGCCCCAAGGAAACCTTCTCTTCTCATGTCACAGTAGCAATAATAACTTTTTTTCCCTTTATATACTATCTGCCAACAGAATTCCAAATAGTAGCTATGCATTTTTGCAGCTGGCTAATTTTTGGAGAATCTGTCTTGACAGTTGCTTTATCCATAGGATGTTCACTTGAATAATTTCATGTAATCTCACATTTGCTCATAAACTTATTATTTGTTTATTCACCTAGTAACTTTCATTTCCCTGATCCTACGTATCCCTCTACAATATTTTCTTTATGATTTTCAATGATCTGCTTATAATACATCTCCCAAATATCTTCCCTGCTTAACTGCAAGTTACTCTTAAGTGTCTGCCAATCTGCTCACTTTCCTCACTGTACATTCAACATTAATTGCTTCGGGTGCACCAAAACTCCCACTGGTAGCATCTGTCACTCCCACAAATATATCTTAACCGATAATGAAGTTAAATAATTATCAAACATGTAGGAGGAAGATGGTAAATGAATCTTAAATAAGTCATTAGTAACTTATAAAAAGAATACTCAGTATTATATTTTATTTCAAATAATGAATATTTGCATTGATTTTTGCAATACAAAATACATGAATCATAGGTTAATCAAATATTCTTGATCTAGGGGGAATACAACAAAAATAAGTGCCTCTCAATGGAGATATATTTCTGTAGGGGAAAAATCAGACCTTGAGCTGCAGGAAGTGGAATTTTTGTCAGTCTGCCCTAGAAGTACAGTATTAACTTCTATCCCCAGAACATACCATAAGATTTTTTTTTTTTGAGACAGGGTCTTGCTTTGTAGTTCAGGCTGGCCCTGAGCTCACTATGTAGCCCAGGCAAGCCTCAAACTCAGCAAATCTCCTGTCTCAGCCTCCCGAGTGCTGGGATTACAGGCGTGAGCCACCATGCCCTGGCACTGTGGTATGTGGTATTGATTGCTAGTGGGCGTGAGTCACCACGCCCAACATTGTATGTGATTATTGGGATCGAACTCAGGACCTTGTGCTTGCGAGGCAGGTGCCAGAACCACTGAGCTAAATCTCCAGCCCCCATACCATAAGATTTTTGTTCAAGCTCTTTTCAGTACATGGATGAACCTATACTCATGACCTATACAAATGACATCTCATTTGTCCTTCAGATGTTTATTCTACCCTTTAAAACTTTCCTATTCTTCTAAGAGGAAGTAGCTTTCCCTTCTCCTTAATGCCATTCAAGATACATTATCTATGGCCCCTGCACTATTTTAAATATTCTTTTCTTGTAATTTTTAAAATTTTGAATCTTTATTGGTACATTATATATACACATCTCTATCACACTCAACACTGAGAATTTGTACCAGTATATGACATGACTTAATTCTCCTATCCCTATCTACCCTGCAAACCCCACCCTTATATACATAAGCTTTGTCTCCCTTTTTTGACATGACATATTTTCTTTCCCTCATCACTTACATCTAAACCCTATTTCCCTTTGAATATTTGCTATTTCACAAAATCTACCATACATTCTAGAACTCATTTACATCTTCAGTTTCTCGTATCAGAGAATAGATACAATATTTATATATATGTAACATATTTATTTCACTTATGAGTATGTCCTTAAAGTATGTCCATTTGAGTATAAATGACTCAAAATTATCATTTTATGTCAGAGTAATACTCCATTTTATTAAAAAAATCTTCTTTATCCAGTCTAGAGTAGACAAGCATTTGGGTTGTTTCCAAGATTTATCTATCACAAACTGAGCTGCTATAAACACGGGTGCATATATGTCACTGTGATATGAGTTTTGTAATTCTTTTGTGTATATCCCCAGCAGGGGAATAGCAGAAATAGCAGAAGAAATCAATGAATTGGATCTCATCTTATTAAAAAGCTTTTGCACAGCAAAAGAAAACACTGGCAGAATGAAAAGACAACAAACAATATGGGAAAAAAATTTACCAGCTCTTTTTCAGATAAGGTGCTACTATCTAGAATATGTAAAAACCTTTTTAAAAACCAGCCTACTCAAATTTAAAGACCCAATTCAAAAATGGGCATCTGAAATAGAGACACTTTTCAGAGGAAGAAGTAAAAAGAACTAAGAAGCATAAGAAGAAATGGTCAAAATCACTGGACATTCAAGAGATGCAGGTGAAAACAACACTGAGATTTCATATCATTCCACAAAGAATAGCTACTGCTTCAAAACAAGCCAGCAACAAATGGTGGCAAGACTGTGGAGAAAAAGGAACCCTTCTCCACTGTTGGTGGGAATGTAGAATGTTACAACCACTAAGGAGATCAGTGTGGAGATTCTCAAAAAACTAGGATTAGAGGTCCCATTTGACCCAGTGACAAATACTAACACACTTTTATCCCTCCACCTTCTAACATTAAGCTTCTTCAGATACAAACTATGCACAGTAGGTAAAATCTTTTATCTGAAGATACGACAAAGATCACTTCAATCCTTCTCAATCCAAATTAAGTTGTCTCCAAGCCCAATCTAATCATTAATTATATCAATTTGAATAATAGACACCTAAATAATTGGATCAGCATAGTTCTGGGTGTGGCTGAAGAGATTTACAGAAGACAGAAGACCCACCCTGATGTTAATGACACCAACAAATAGGCTTGTCACCTGAGGTGAATAAAAGGGAAATAAGAAGGGAGGTTCACTTGGGTTTCTTAGAAGGCGCTCCCCTTGTCTTCGGCTTCCAGCACAGACCTATCAGGTCCCACACTCAGAACCCTACAGCAGGCTCCAGTCTTTTGAACATGGACTGCAGATACTTTGAATCTCCACTGTGCAGACAGCCCTTTTGCACTCTCCTAGACAGCCATTGGAAGCCTAGCTTGTATGTTAATATATATTTATATATCTTATTAAACCTGTTTCTCTAGTGAGCACTGACTCATACAGGTTTTGGTACTGGGAGTGGGACTAGAGAAACAGAATTATAAAGGTGAAATTCTTGAATTTCTTTAATGGTTCTTGGAGTTGGCTTTCTAGTTGGATGAGACCTAAAGATGCCATTGTCTTTCCTGATAATGTAGAGAATATTAATATTTTTGGTGTGAAATGTTTAAAGTAATTTATAATATAGACCCATTTGATTATCCTAATTTACTACTTATGAAATATAAGGAATTTTAACAACTCATTTATGAATCTTTTGAATATTTTTGGCAGAATGGGAAATATAAATCATGATATCAGCCAGCTAGTTTCTCTTAGTGTCTTTGTTCAAACTAGTAAAAGAAAATAGTGACCTCAAAACATGAAAAGGAAATTTAGTCTTCTAACTGAGAGGACAAATTCATAAAGGAAAATGTGGAACCCAAAGACTTAAATTTCTAGATCAGACACACATAAAGAATTTGAAAATGTCTAAGTGTATCCTAAGATAATCTTCTCTTCTTTAGACATAGGGCTGAGATTGCAGAAACCCAAACACAGGCCCTAATAATTCAATTGGATGAAATACAACATAAGTTGAAAACTCACCCTTGAAGGGCACCCTCCAAGTGAAGGTGAAGTCACTGGGAAAAGGACAGAATCCTGTAAAATAGGGTGATGTTTGGGAGGATCCTCATGAGGCTGAATATGTTGAACTCCTCAACTATCATGAGATTATTTTTCCAGAAGAGATTTCTTCATCCACATTGGTGGAGACAGCACCACACCCACATGTGGTGATGGCTTCTCTTCATAAACCTGAGGAAACTGATCCAACCGTGATCATGCTGACACTTCTCAGGATCTACCCTCACCACCTACCTTTGCCTCTAGGTCTATAAACAGGCTGAAATTGAAGAAGGCTCTTATAGGTGAGGTATACAGTGTGGTGACACCCTACTATCTGGCTGGAGAAACACTGAGTTGCAATCATAGTTGCTTTCTAACCTACTTTTCCCTTCCTATTAGTACTGTACGATGACACAAAAATATGGGGCTTACATTGTACCTTAAATCATGGACAAAGAATTCTGCAAGGAGGATGCTATCAGCATTTATGCTCATTGTCCAAGCCCACATGATCAAGCAAAAGTATCTGTGTCCATCCCTACTCAGTGACTCAATGTAATTACCTCCCTAAAGATGCCATTTCCAAACACAGGTGCATTCTGAGACACTAGTAATGTGAAATACTTAATGGCTACAAAATGTACCCCCATGACATTCATTTCATAAGTGAGGAAGTCAGCCCATGAGAATTAAACTTGCCAAGAGGCAGAGACAGGATGTAAACCCAAGTTTGTATGACTTTCAAGTTTGTACATTTGGCCAATACACAAAGACCAGGAGCTAACTCCCTTCTCCTGTCCCCTCCCCTCCTACTACCATAAGGCAATCCAAAAGATTCCACTTATCTTCAGGCAACATGACAAGCACGTGATTTCTATTCTTCACCTTGTGACTGTGAACACTCCCTCAGGAATTGTTGGCTTTTAGTGCAGTAGATCAAAAGAAATTGATTTGCTCAGTTGAGGATCAAATTCGTGCTACAGCATGTAGAACCAGCTGAACTCTGACCACCTGAGTAATCACATGTGGCAGATACTACCAGTATCTTGCCCTCACCCATTCAGTATATTTCTTGCAGGATGTGCCTAGAGTAGTGAGAGCAAAACTTTCAGAGACAAGTGCCCAGAGTGCAGCCCAAAACCCACAATTAAACTCAACTAATGAAGTTTTAATATAAAAAGAACAACCTAAACATTAATATCTTGTGTCTGAAAAGGAAAAGAAAATGTTTGCCATACATGCAACACCACTGGCCTAGAGTCCTAAAGTAAGCACTTAAGACCCTAGCAATATGCATTATCCATTAATTACCTCTAAGAGTTAAACTGGTCAAATTATCACTCTTGTCAACATTTCACTTCTAAATCAAACTAAGCTATAATGGATGTTATGGTAAAACCATTATACATTAATGGCTGTTATGACAGATTTAGCAGCTCTAATTATGATTGTCTGAACCTACTTATTCTTCAAATCTGCCTGCTCCTACTGTCTCTTGACAAGACCAGTGCTACTGGCAGGATCAGAGGAAGGTAGTAGAGTAGCCACCTGATCTTCATGTCAGATTGCTATATTTCCCTGGAAACAACAACCTTACAGCACTGAAATAAAATAGTCCAATAAATTAAGCATACGGCTGGGTCTCTTACCTATTTCTTTTTTCTTTTTCATTATCTGACTATTTGGGAATCTAAAGATGGGATGGTAGTGTGCATAATATATCCTCCCCAGATACATATCTAAAAAGTGGTCTGTTGGGTTGAAAATAAGCAGTCATCTCATTGAGCAATACCAGCTCAGTATAGCCAATGGTCAAGTGAAAACAATTCAGGGCTTGGGGATTTAGCTCACTGGTTCTGGCATCTGCTTTACAAACTCAAGGTCCTGAGTTCAATGCCCAGTAACCACATATAACAATACTGGGCATGGTGACTGACTCCACCAGCAATCAGTACCACACACCACAATACTGGGTGTTGTGGCTCACACCTGTAATCCCAGCACTTGAGAGGCAGAGGCAGGAGGACTGCTGAATTGGGGGTTTTCCTGGGCTACATAGTGAGCTCAGGGCCAGCCTGAACTACAAAACAAGACCTTGCCTCATTAAAAAAAAAAAAAATCAGAAGCCTGGGGATTTAGCTCAATGGTTCCAGTGCCTGCCTCTGGATGACAACTCTGATCCCCAGTAACAACTACAACAACAACAAAATCAGGAATGTCATTGTTATCCAATAGTATTTTTGCACTGAAATATGCTAATGGCCAACAAAAATACCAATTCTTTTCTACAAAAATTAAAGTAGTATCCAGTCAGCTCTCTGTTTACTGTACAGATTGGAGCAGGGAGAATACAGGCAATCGGAACTCATAGGTAATTCTGAAGCTGCTTTCCTGCAAACCACAGCAAGTGAGTTCATTTTTCAGAGGCTACAAGACCAATGCTAAAGTCATAACAAAGCTAGGAATTTTATGAATGCAACACACACACACACACACACACACACACACACACATGCACACACTAATTTTGGAGGAACTAGTGGGAACCAGCCCAGATATTCATTCAAGCTTGACATGCTCCTGCCAAGCCCTTAGACTTTGTGTTCATAAACTCACTGCTCATTCAAGACCTTTGGGTTTAATGTAAATTAATTAAACTGCCATGTGCTCATTTGGCCATTATTGAGGCTTTAAAATAATTAAGAGTGAAGGCAGCTGATTAAAACCTTTCTAGGCTATTGTAGCAATTTATGAATTATATAAATTCCATATTAATGTGAAACCCCTGTGACTACAGATTAGCCGGAGGATATTCATTAAGATGAAATAAAAAGGCAACAGTAGCTGTGACATCCTTTTGTCTCTCATTCCCTGACAGCTTTCCAGAGAGCTCTCTATGAAGGCATTAAAATAATATAACTTATTTCTGTAGAATTTTATAAACAGGATAACATTTCATTCCATTCGATCCTCTTACTAATCCTGTGAGTTTGGCAAGACTGGTGTTCTTTTGCAGGAAAATAAACTAAAACCCAAAGAAGTTCAGCACTTCCCATACCAAATAAAAAAGGAGATGTAGTCAAATATCCTGGTCCACTGATTCCCAATCCAGTATGTCCGGGTCTCTCTCCTACTGAGAACCACATACCACAAAAACATGTCGTCCGTTCTCTCACTTCAGGTGTCTGAAATTTCTAAAGAGAAATCTTTGCTATTTTTGCTTAAAGGATTCTAGTGTTAAAACAGCGAAGCACTCTCCCCAAGAGGAGAGATATTTTTGTTAAACTTTCTCTTCTCAACTCCATTAAAACCTCAAAGAAGCAAAAGATAGGAAAAAACACCAATTTTGATAAACAAGCACAAGCCCGAGGCATCAACTATGAAGCACACGTGTCAAATACTATAAGATCTGAGAAGCCCTGAAGAAGAGTAGTGAGTGCTCACTCACCTGCCCTGGAATTCAAAGAACACACAAATACACCACAAAGAAGGCATCACTGAGAAAGAAATAACATCAGTCTTCCACAAATCCATATGGAAATTTTTTTAAATGCTGGGTATTTACTAGCTCATTTAAGGAGGTCAGCATAATTTGAGTACTTAAACCCAGCAAGGAACATTATATGGAAAAATACATACAAAACATACTGATGAATCAGATCACTCCAATTCAAAAATCATTAAGCATATTATCAAAAGGAATCCACCAATATATGAAAAAGATAGTATGTTGTAACTAAATGGAATTAATTCTCAAAATGCAAAAGCAGCTTAACTTTTGAAACACAAAACGATTCCCTGAATTTATATAAAAAAGAAAAAATCATACTTCTTTGTTTAATGTGTCAGAAAAGGATTAATAAAATTCAGCACACTCATAATCAAGTCTCAGCAAAGTAGGAATAGAAATGAACTTACTGGGCCGGAGGGTTAGCTCAGTGGTTCCGGCGCCTGCCTTGCAAGCGCAAGGACCTGAGTTCGATCCCCGGTTACCACATATAATGCTGGGCGTGGTGGCTCACGCCTGTAATCCCAGCACTCGGGAGGCAGAGACAGGAGGATTGCTGAGTTCGCAACGGCTTGCCTGGGCACCGTAGTGAGCTCAGGGCCAGCCTGAACTACAAAGCGAGACCCTGTCTCCAAAAAGCAAAAAAAAAAAAAAAAAAAAGAAATGAACTTACTGATTTAATGAAAGTTATCCACAGTAAATCAAATGTATTTATAGTGCTTAACAAAGAAATAGTGGAAGATTTGTCACAAAATTGGAGATGAAATAACAGTGGAATTTTTAACTATTGGCCACATTGTACTGGACTTAATAAGTACAATCCTATATGGCAAAATAATTTAGAACAACTATTACTATAGATACAATTGTGTTTGTATGTGCACAAAGAAAATATGTCAAAGGTATTAGACTTGATAGAAGGAGGGAGAAAAAGAAATTAAGATGTGTTATGTACATGTGCCAACTCCACCCAAGGAATATAAATATTATGTACTGCAAACATGTACTATTAAAACTAACATGTGCAAGATCCCTAAAGTATTGAGAGAAATGAAACAGAACTGAAATAAAATGTGATAATAAACAAAATCAAACATGTACCATGTTTCTGAAGTGAAAATTTCAATAATGAAATGTAATCAGTCCCCACCAAGTGGTCTATAGATTCAATCTCAGTCCAAATCCACAGCAGGATATATATGGGGAGGGTGAAGTTTGATAAATCAGTTTTAAAGTTGACGAGAAAGTGTAGAGTACCAAGAATATCCAAAACAAATTCAAAAAGAGAATACTGCTAAAAAAATATCATGTTTTAAACAATACTAATTAAATTGGTTTGGTACTGATGCAAGGAAACACAAAGAGATAAATGGAACTGAGTGCAAAAGTCTGGAAACAAATCAATGTGGTATGGATAGTTGACTTATGGAGGGGGTGTCACCAAAAGCAGGAGGGCAAGAGTGTTCTGTCATTAGCTATTGCTAACTAATTAGGTATCCATACATAAGGAAATGACACCCTCTCCCTACCTCGTACTACACAAAATAATTAGTTCCACAGGAACTGCATATCTAAATATAAAATTAAAAAACAATAAATACCCTATAATAAATATAACAGGACCCTGAGGAAGCAATGACTTCTGAAAAGGACACAAAACTCTACTATGAAGGAACAGATGAAAAACTAAATTAAAAGAGCCTTAGGGCCGGAGGGTTAGCTCAGTGGTTCCGGCGCCTGCCTCGCAAGTGCAAGGACCTGAGTTCGACCCCCGGTAACCACATATAATGCTGGGCGTGGAGACACACCCACCAACAATCAACACGGCATACCGCAATGCCGGACGTGGTGGCTTATGCCTGTAATCCCAGCACTCAGGAGGCAGGGAAAGGAGGATTGCTGAGTTCGCGGTGGCTTGCCTGGGCACCATAGTGAGCTCAGGGCCAGCCTGAACTACAACGTGAGACCCTGTCTCAAAAAACAAACAAACAAAAAAAAGAGCCTTCATTCATTCATTGAAAGATTATGAGTGTGAAAAGATAAGTCACAAATAGGATGTTTTTGAAATACAAATACTTAAAAGAAACAAATATTTAGGCTGTACAAGAAACTACTACCAGTAAATAAGGAAAAGATAGACAAATGTATACAAAAATAAGCAAGATACTTAAAAGGATGGGTCACAAAAATGAGCATTCAAATGGCTCACAAACATAAAAATGCTACTGAGTCTATCAAGGAAAATGTGTATCAAAATGCCAACCTGACACTACTGGAAAAACGTTATTGTAGCTAAAATTAAAAAGTCTGACAAAACCAAGTGCGCGTGATAACAGGGAGCAACTAAAATCCTCATATGCTGCTTATGAGAGCACGAGTTTTACCATCAGTTTAGGAAGTCAACAGTATTCATTAGTCAGTGACCCAGAAATTTTCAAATCCATACATATATTATTTAAAGTGTTTAACTATTTAAAGTTAAAATAAAAAGATTATAAAAGTTAAAATAAAAAAGATTATATCCATGTGCACCAGAAGTTATGAAAAGTTCATGGCATTATTATTCATAATAGTCCCCAAGCTAAAACGAGCCAAACATTCATCAACACCAAGAAAAAATGTTAAGCTTTTTTCATATGTGTACACAACGAATTCAATTCAGCAAGAAAAATGCCTAACTATAGCTGCATATAGCAACATGAATAAATCTAATGTGTATGATGTTATGCAAAAGAAGCCAAAAGGAAAGAGTACAAGATGCAAGATTCCATTTATCAAAGGCTGAAAATGAGCAGAACTAGTTTATAACCCTGGAAATCTAGATGATTATTACATGTGGGGCGAGTGGAGGAGCAGAGGGACTATTGAGTGAGAAGACACATCAGAAATACTTCTTGGATGCTGAAATATTCCTACTGCCTAGTCTGGACATTTGTGAATTCACCCCACTATGCAGTCTTTTTTTTAATTGAATTCTTTATTGGTCCAATTTATATACATCTCAAAATCACATATAACATTGGGAAATTTGTACCAGTATATGCCACAAGTTAATTTTCATTTTTACCCATATCAGTCTTTTTTATCTGGCTTCTTTCCTTTAGCACAATGTTTTCAAAATTTATCCATGTTATAGCACAAATCAGTACTTGAATTTTGTTTATGGTTGAATAATGTTTCACTTTATATGTATGTTCTATTTTTTCAATCCATTCACTGGTTGATAGACATTTAAATTGTTTCCATATTTGGGCAAATAACTATAATTCTCCCAAGAACATTCATGTACAATTTTAATGTGTACATTTTCAGTTCTTAAAAATAAAATTGCTCAGCCATTGCTGGCAGCTTGATGTTTAGCATTTTTAAAAATACTGCAAACTGCCTCCCAAAGAGCTGCCCCAATGTACATTTCTATCAGCAATATATGAGGGCTCCATAGCTATTCATGTATTAGACATTTGTACATCTGGGGTTTTTTTTGAAGAACATCTATTCAAATCCTTTGTCAGATTTTGTTGCTCAGTTCTAAGAAATGTTTTATATTTAGAATATAAGTTCATAGTTACCATATAATTTTTAAAGATATGCTGTTATTCTTCCGGTTGTTTTTCAGGTTGAAACAGGCTCTCGCTTTATAGTTCAGGCTGGCCCTAAACTCACTATGTGGCCCAGCAAGCCTGGAACTCAGCAATCCTCCTGCCTCTGCCTCCCGAGTGCTGGGATTACAGGTGTGGTATGTGGTACTGATGGTGGGCGTGAGTCACCACGCCCAGTACTGCTATTTGTGGTTAGCAGGACCTTGCACTTGTTAGGTAGGCATCAGAAGCACTGAGTTAAATCTCCAGCCCTGTTTTTCACTTATGTTTTGGAATCTTTTGGAATACAAGTGCTTTTCATTTTTATGAAGTTCTTCAAAATTTTTGTTTTATTTTTTGTATTTTCATGTGTTATCAAAGAAACCATTGTTTGATTTCAGCCCGAAAAGATTTATTCCTATGTTTTCTTTTAAGAGTTTTGGAGTCTGGGCTCTTATGCTTAGCACCACGATCTATTTTGTTTTGTTTTGAAATTGATTTCATTGGTACATTTTATATATACATTATGATCACATTCAACATTGAGGGTTTGTACCAGTACCTGAGCCGTGAACTTTTTTTTTTTTTTTTTCAAGATAAGGTCTCGCTTTGAACTTCAGTCTGGCCCTGAGCTCACTATGGAGCCCAGGCAAGCCTTGAACTCAGCAATCCTCCCGTCTCTGCTACGCCCGCCACTGTGGTATGTGGTACTGATTGCTGGTGGCTGTGAGTCACCACGCCCAGTATTGTTGTAAGTAGTTAGCGGGGATCAAACTCAGGACCTTGAGTTTTTGAGGCAGATGCCAGAACCACTGAGCTAAATCTCCAGCCAGAGCCATGTTCTATTTTGAGTTAATTTTTGCATGGTGTATGGCAGGGGGCTGAATATATTCTTCTGTATATCAATATACAGTTAACTATCTCAGCATGTCCCAAATGTTTAAAGACTATTATTTCCCTATTAAAGTCTATTGACACTCGTATCAAAAAGCGATTTATCGCAAATGTAAGGATTTATTTCTACATTCTAGCCCTGTTTTGTTGACATATATATGTCTGTCTTTTGATAATCCCACTTAATTTTGAATAGTGTTACTTTGTCGTGTTTTGAAATTGGGAGGTCTAAGTCCTTCAACTTTTCTCCTAGGTTGTTTTAGCTCTTCTGAATCTTTTATGTTCCTTTAAAAGTGTTAGAATCATCTTGCCAATTAGTTTTCAATAAATAATCCATTCAAGATGTTTAATGTATTGCACTGAATAATCTGTATATCAACTTGGGAATATTATTCTAACAATATTATGTCTTTAATTAATGAATAGGTCTTCTTTACCTAGTTTTTAAGTTTATATGAAGTTTTATAGTTTTCAGTATATAATTTTTTGCACTACTTTGGGGTATACAGAGTATTTCAACACATTTGTACAAGTGCTGATCAAATCAGGGTAATTGAGCAGTGTTGAATTTTGTTTTTGTCTGAGTCTACTGAACTGAACATAATTTTTATACTTTACTGGTATTATATTGCATTTATTTTTGTATTTCTGGGTTATTTGCATTAATTTGCATTGGTGGATTAAACCCTGGTTATCATGGTATATGTCTCGACATTCACGAAAGAAACATTATATATAATTATACAAACAACTTACTAAGTAGGTTCATAATGGCGTCTGCAGAATCAGGGGTGGAAGAATGTAAAATTCCCAGCTGCATGCTGGATGGGTGGAAGATCTAGTCAAAAGTCAAAGATCTGCAGCTCATGGCAAATTCTGGTGTGAAGTCACATCAGAAGCTGAAGAGTCTGCACTAGAAGCCAAAAGGGGCTGGAACCTAACATCCAAAGGCAACGGTTAAGACCAGAGATTCTCTAAAGAAGCAGAGGGAAAAGTTACTTCTCCTCTGCCTTCTTATTCTCTCTGGGTTGCAAGCCTGTTGGCCGGACCCACCCACATCAGGTAGCTCTTCCCTCCTCAGTTTACAGCGTACATGGTCCATCATCCACAAACATACCCCAAACTGTGCTCTATACACTACTAGGCATTTCCTAATCAAGTTGAAATATCACAATTAACAACTGTGCATAATCTTTTTCTATACTGTTGGGTAGGTTTACCAATATTATAGAAGTTTTTGTCTACATTCATAAGGTATATTAGTTAATTTTTATAAAATTGTGTTGTCTTTGTCATTTTCTATATGAGCTAAGACATATGTCCTTGATTCCTTTTTTTTTTTTTTGCAAGACTTTGTAAAAGACTTACATTAATTTTCTATTAAATATGTGGTGGAATTCACTAGTAGAAGCAGCTGGTGCTTAGCTTTTCTTTTGGGAAACTATTTTGAAGACCAATCTAGTCTTCCATTATTGTTATAACTCCATTCAGATGTTCCAGTACTTTTTAAATTCATTTTGGTAGCTTTATTCTTTCTATAAATTTTTCTATTTCATCTTAGAATTCTAGTTTATAGAAAATTTGAGTTTGCACTTGGTGGCTTTCTAACAACTGCCATACACAAAAAGCAACATTTACTGACTAGTATAAATTCCCAGTTGAAAGAGGGTGGGTTAATGCAGTAGCTGCAGCACCAAAGAGGACCAAGTTTCCATGTGTGTTCCCGTCATCCTCATGTCCACTTGCCAGGCTCCACACAGAGCTACTGCGTTCCATATAACAAGACTCTGTGTGTGTGTGTGTGTGTGTGTGTGTGTGTGTGTGTGTGTGTGTGTGTGTGTTGAAAGACACTCCTTCAGACCCTTCTCAACCTTTCCCTGCCAGGACTGAGTCACAGCCAGAACTACACTCTCCCTTATCCAGTCTCTACCAGGTAGACGGAACTGTCACGATGGGCACAAGTTAATTAGCACAGGGAGAAGAGGGTGACACCTGAACAAAATTATTACAAGGAAAATAAAAAAGGAGTTGGTAGAGTTGGTAGATTTGCCTCAAGGCGAAACAGGTAGTTAAGCAGATATAATGGCTGTAATTCCTGACAGTCTTTCATAATTTCCTTTATAAAATTTAGAAGGCTTTTAAAGAAACTGGTATTTCATGCTGGGAAAACATTTAGTTAATGTTCAGCAATTATTTGATTCTTTTGCCTTATTCATATCAGTAATAATGTTTTTTTTATTTTAATGGTGTACAAACTATAACTTTAAAAATCTCTTTAAAATTTAAAATGTATGCCTCATGTATGCCGGGCGTGGTGGCTCACACCTGTAATCCCAGCACTTGGGAGGCAGAGGCAGGAGGATTGCTGAGATCGAGGCTTGCCTGGGCTACATAATGAACTCAGAGCCAGCCTGAACTACAAAGTGAGACCCTGTCTCAAAAAAAAAAAAAAAAAAAAAAAAAAAAAAAAAAATTCA
>PVIC010016808.1:0-33476 GCA_004025085.1 Thryonomys swinderianus | reverse complement strand
TGGGTGATCCTAGGCCTTGCCAGGAGCCAGCTGGACCCCAGACTTCCCAGCTTTAAATCCTGCCTCTGTCCCTACTGAGCAAGTATGATTCTGAGCAAGGCCCTGAACCCCTCTGTGCTTAGCAATCCTCCCTTATGGGATGAAGTAAAGAACAGCAGCCACCTCCTAGTGTTTTTGTGAGGACTAAGTTTAGCCTTTCAGTTCCAATAACAGTTCTTGGCAATCACTTGGTAATTGGCCTTCTGCCTTGGCCCATAGAATGTACCTTCCAAATAGCAAGCAGGGGTCCATGCAGAGCTTCCTGTCCCATGAACAGGTCCCAGCCCCTTGCTCTGCCCTCAGGCCCCTGCTCCTGGTCTTAGAGGATGGTCCACTTGCCCTGCCTGCAGGGTTTCTCCCGAAACATTTTCACCCAGTATATCCACCCAAGGCCCTGAAATCAGAGAGGCCTCATTGACCACTGCTGGAAACCAGCTCTGCACTTAGTCATTGTTTATTTCTTCAACCTGACTCCTTTCAAAGCAGCAGGGATCAGTACTCAGTGTGTTCCATCCTTATTTGTGTATTTGCTTTTGGTGTTTCTTACCATCCAGGTGTGGTGGCCCAGGCATTAAAAGTCTGACTTCAGTTTGAGCAATTTAATAAAACCCAGTCTCAACAAAACAAAACATAAAAGTCAAAACCAACAAATAGAAGCAAAAACTAAATCAAACCTGTAAATCACCCAAAACAAAAACCAGCACAACAAAAGGCTATGATGGCTTTACTCAAGTCAGAGGCCTTGAGTTCAGACTCTAGTACTGAAAAAAAAAAAAGATTTGTTTCTTCTTATTCTGTATAAACACCAATGATCAGCTTTGTTAAATGCTGAATTTTCTGCCTAGAGAATTGTGCCTGCCATACAATATAAATCCAAAAGATATGAATAAACAAATAATATGAATAAACAAATTATCTGTAACCCCCCCAAATTACTGTTTACTGGTGCTTGAGTGGTGCTTGTAACCCAGTTTGTGTTGAATAATGCAGACATATACATATTTTTATTATTATTTATACATAGTGGGTAAGTCAACCCTGTTAGAGTATCACCATTCTGGCCAGACTCTGTAGGCTCATGCTTTATGGAACACACAAGACAAGGGCAAGAGTCGAGAGGGATAAGGTCATCTGTTAGCCTTCATTTCTTTTACCTGATCAATTGATAAATAATATCTGGCTGCCTTATAGTCTTGCTGAGTGGTTGAAAAAGATCTGTAGAAGTCTGCTTCACAGATCCTTATTGCTGAATGAATGACAGTTGTAGTTACTTTGAAATTCTTGCTTTTGACTTCAGTGTAGGAAATGGGCTAGAAGTACCTGGAAACGCCACCGACCTATAATGCTCCTTTTTGTGAATCCATCCATTCATTCGCGCATTTCACAAGTGTTTGTGAGGAGGCACCGAGGACTGAGGATTTCAGGGTGCTGCAAGCAATTTTGTTTTTAATCAGTTGTTCTGCAACTGATTAACACCTTTCCTTGATGATTGTAGTAAAGCTGGGAGGTGAACAGAGGTCTGAATCACCCTTGTATGAAAAGAGAAACTGAGGCACAGAGAAGGGGATTTGGCCAGACTCATGGCCATAGGGATTGTGCATGTCGCACTCACATTGTACCCTGACAGGGCGTGTGCGGAGTTTGTTCCCTGACGGCCCATTTGCACTCCACAAGTGCTCCCAATCTGCAACTGCTCCATACCTGGGCATCATCAGATGACAGGCACAATGCCTCAAAAGCTCCCGGCTCCGTCACAGCTCTGTTACCATTCTTGAACTTCCCATCCCTGCCCTAAAGAGGCTGGGACGCAGACTCTACTTGCAAAGAGTTTAGGACATCTGAGCACAATGCTTGCAGGAGGCTTGGGGTCCCAGCCGGGCCGTTAACCATCTGCACCATGTTCTGCTACCACCGAGAGGTGGGGTGACTCTAGGACTTTCTTGTTGGCTCCTGGCAGGGTTGGGCTGGTCCTTTGGCCCCATGCTGTCCCTGTGTGGTGTTCTGGGCAGGGGCTGGGTGTGAGAACACGTCAGCATGACCTTCACACATGCTCTGCAGTTGCCTGCAAGGCATCGCAGCATTTTCATGAGGAGAGTTTGCCTAGAGCTTCCAGGAAGCAGCTTATGGCTGTCTCTGTGGGACTCAAGGGGTGCTGAGTTCCTGAAGCCTTCAGGGGACCCACTTGGCTTAATAGCAGCATCCTCAGGAGGCCTGGCTGGCAAGCCCACTGTTCATAGAGGCCGGCGTTTAAGGATAAGGACTCCAGTCAGTTCTAGCCTAGTTTGAGCCCACAGAGATTTGTAGGACATTGCTGTGACCTGCAAGGCTTTCACATGAGAGTTTCCAGGCTTCTTTTTCAGAGACACAGGCCACAGCTTCTGCTCCTGATCCCTGGGTTTACTGCATAGCTGTTTCTCATTCCTTGGAATCATGTTTTGTGGCAAACAAATGACATCACCCTTCCTCTTCTTGTGGCACCGGGGATCCCACTGAGGACCTCAGTGCCAAGCTACAGCCCCAGTCCTTTTATTATTTCCTTTTTATTATGAGGATCTCCCTTAGTCCCTAAGTTGTCCAAGCTGGGACTGATCTTGTGATGCTTGTACATTGCCCTCTCAGTGCTGGGATTAGAGACATTTGGCCCACGTGGCTTGTCTTAGAGTTGTGCATGGATGGAAAGACAGAAAAATGTTCAGGCTGTGGTTCTCACGTGTCCTCAACCCTGGTTCTTAAGCATACCCAGGCATTTCTTCCTGGAGTCCGGTTCGGTCAGGTACTGGCATCTTTTAAAGTGACTGAGATGATGTGAACATGCCCATTGCTCTGGGGATGGGAACCCCTCAGCAGTCTTTTTTGCTCACAGACACTCCAGACTCAGCCCAGTACTGCTGATCCACCAACTTCCATGGATGGAACTCCAAAAGCACCACAGTTCTGTGAACAGCTACAGCCCATCTAAGCAAGTGCCCTTGCTGAGGGTCATTCTGCTTTCTGGGAAACAGGTTGCAGGGGGTGCATTCTCCCCAACAAGAATGTTCTGTATTTAGCACACAGTTGTCCTTGCTGCTGTCCTCAGCTTCCTCATGCCTGGTGGCCTCTGGCTGGTTGGCACGATGGGGGTGAGCCCCCTGGGTCTTTGTACTTGTTCTTTACAGGGGATCTCCACGGCTTGTGCCTCTTGTTCTGCTGCTAACAGAGCCAGCCAGAACTTTAGGTTTCTATTTTGGATTAAACACATTTTTTTCTGATAGAATTTGAGTTTATTCACCTTTGTGTCCATTTGTTGGGGGTCTTTGATATCATCTGTTCATTTTAGAAAAAGGTAGAGGAGCTGGAGACCTATTCAGTACTTCAAGAGACATAGGTGAGGGGAAACAGGCCTAAACAAATAATACTACTACTTAAATTTATTAATATGCAAATATTAGTTCACCTTGTGAGATTTCTGTGATACCTATGTGAAGAACACATAAGAAACACCAAGGTCCAGTCTTTCTTCCTTTTTCTGTGGTATTGGGGGCTGAAATCAGGGCATTTCTACTGACTTTGCCCTCTTTAAATTTTTTATTGGTACATTATACATTATATGTATACACATCACAATTACATGCCACAGTGAGAATTTGTACCAGTATATGACACAACTTAATTTTTGTTTTTCCCCTTCCCCTACCCACTCTACCTCCCCCTATATACACAAGCATTGTTTCCTTTTTCTCATCAATTTTTTTTCTTTCATTATTTACCCATATACCTCATTTCCCTTTGAATATTTACTATTTCACAATATCAGTCATGCATTCTAGAACACATTTATAACTTCAGTTTCTCATACCAGAGTAAATATACAGTATTTACACATCTGTGACCTATTTATTTCACTTATGAGTAGCTCTTGAAGGTATGTCCATTTGAGTATAAATGATTCAATCTCATCATTCTTTATGGCAGAGTAATACTCCATTTTATAAAAAAACCCCACATCTTTTTAGCCAGTCTACAGTTGATGGGCATTTGGGTTGTATCCAAGATTTAGCTATCACAAACTGAGCTGGTAAACATGGGCACACATATGTCACTGTGATATGAATCTTGTAATTCTTTTGTGTATATCCCCAACAGGGGAAAATAACAGGGTCAAATGGAATATTTAATCCTAGTTTTTTGAGGAATCCAGAAACAATGCCAGATACACTAAGCCACTTCATCTTTGACAAAGGAGCCAAACAGTCTTCAGTGGAGGAAAGATAGCCTCTTTAACAAATGGTGCTAGAAAAACTGGACTTCAATCTGCCAAAGACTGAAGTTAGATCCATCCCTTTCATAGTGTACTAAACTAAAATCGAAGTGGATGAGAGACCTAAATATTAAAACAGATACACTAAATCTGCTGCAAAATAGGTTAGGTAAAACTCTTGGAGACATTGTCTTAGAGAAAGACTTTATGAGCAAAACCTCTATAGCATGAGAATTAGCAGAAGAAATCAACAAATGGGATCTCTTTTTGTTAAAAAGCTTCTGCACAGCAAAAGAAACCATTAGCAGAGCAAAAAGGCAACCAACAATATGGGAAAAAATCTTTGCCAGTAATTCCTCAGACAAAGGGCTACTATCTAGAATATATAAAGAGCTTAAAAAATCAGTTCCCCCCAAATTTAAAGACCCAGTTCAAAAACAGTTATCTGAAATGAACAGACACTTTTCAGAGGTAGAATTAAAAACAGCTAAGAAGTATATGAAGAAATGCTCAATGTCAGTGGCCATTCAAAAGATGCAGATGAAAACAACACTGAGATTTCATCTCACTCCATAAAGAATGGCTGTCTCAAAATTAGCCAGCAACAAATGCTGGCGAGGTTGTGGAGAAAAAGGAACCCTTCTCCACTGTTGGTGGGAATGTAGACTAGTACAACCATTATGGAGATCAGTGTGGAAATTCCTCTTTAAATTCTTATTTTAAATTTGGTGGTAAAAATAAAATGGCAACAAAGCTATGCATATGGGGGAAAAGGGTGGCATGGAGGGCAGGGAAATGGGGAAAAAATGAGAAACAAGATGTGTCATGTGAAAATTCTCAATGTCAAATGTGATCATAGTGTATGTATAAAAGTACCAATAAAATCAATTAAAAAATTAAAAAAAAATTTTTTTTGAGTCAGGGTCTCGCTTTGTAGTTCAGGCTGGCCCTGAGCTCACTATGGTGCCCGCTGTTGTGGTATGCGGTGTTGATTGTTGGTGGGCATGTCTCCACGCCCAGCATTGTATGTGGTTACTGGGGATCGAACTCAGGACCTTGCGCTTGTGAGGCAGGCACCGGAACCACTGAGCTAACCCTCCGGCCCAAAATTTAAAAATTTTAAAACTTGGTAGTTTCACCAAGTCATTATTTGGTCTTGAGTTTGCAGTCCTCCTACTTTGCCTTTCCAGAGTGCTGGGATTATAGTTGTGCCTCCCCATGGCTGGTTTTGACCCCTCTGCCCTCCTTCTGCTCCTCTTCCTTTATATTTTTTTTACAATAGCAAAACATTTGGAAGCAACAGAGTGATTCTTGGGTGCTTTTAATCAGTTGTTGCCCTGTGTCCCAAATCCCAAGCCAACATATTGCTCTTTATGTTCCCGAGAAATCCTAATGGACAGTAAACATTTTTTTTGGACAGTAAACTATTTTAGGTTGTGAACAGGGCATTCCTGTGTGGGAGGAAGGAGGAAGGCTTTGTGTCTGGGGCAGGAAGTCTTGGATGGCAGTGGTGGGAGCCTTTACTATGTTCTGCCTGAACCAGGAAAACAATGGGATTGAGAGACAAGTGAGCAGCTCAGTGACACTAATAAGAGAAGGGCTATATTGACAAGGCTGGCAGGAGGCGGGGCACCTGCTTTCAGACAAGTAAACAGATCATGCTACACCTATCAGTAAGAGTACAGCACTATGTAAGGCTTCATGATCAGTGCAAAAACCTCTCTTTCATTAGCACTTGCCCCCCCAAGAACTCCATTCCTGATGTTCCTATTCCTCCACTCTGCGTTTTCGATATAAACATTTGAATAAGAACTAGCACTCACCACTGAAAATGTTACTTTTCACTTTAAACTCTATTATCCAAGTTAATTTCTTGCTCAATTTTCTATAAAGTACAATGAAATTTCCATTTTTACCTCTCTGAAATTTTTTATCAAAGTCAACTGTTTTTTTGTTTGTTTTTTATTTTGCTCTGAAGATTTAACTTGGGGGTGAGTTTTATTATTACTAAGAATTTTTTTTTTTGAGACAGGGTCTCGCTTTGTAGTTCAGGATAGCTCTGAGCTCACTATATAACCCAGGAAAGCCTTGAACTCAGCAATCCTCCTGTCTCTGCCTCCCGAGTGCTGGGATTACAGGGTGAGCCACCACACCCAGCACTATGAAATTTTTAGGTTTCTGTCATTGTGGCTTTTCTCTTGTGGTCATTGATTCCATAAATCCCAACTTTCTGGGTTAAATTTCACCCTGTGTGATCTCAGCTATTATCAGATTGAGCTTGAACTTATTCTTCCTACTGGCATTATTTGCTATAGATTGGATAAAAGATAGATTCTATTTATTTCTTTACTAATCTGTGAGAAAGTAAGAGTGATTATCCTAGGCCATTCCAGGTGTGGCCTGCCATACAGCATGGTCTATTGTTTGGCTAATCCACCATTTTCCACTGCTTACCTTCATTTAATGCCTGGCAAGTAAATGTGTCCTCACTGTTAGATCAACAAGTAGATGTTGAAGGCAAAAGATCAGATTTTTATTTTTTTTTTGAGACAGGGTCTCGCTTTGTATTCAGGCTGACCCTGAGCTCACTGTGTAGCCCAAGCAAGCAAACTTGGGCTTAGCAAATCAAATTTAGCAATCCTCCTGCCTCGCCTTTGGAGTGCTGGGATAATAGGAATGAGCTACCATACCACACACAAAAAACAGACTTTTAATTAATCTTTGCTAATTGAGTGGCTCCACCTGGGCCAAATCACATTTATCTGGGAAGGAGCCTTTCACAACTGGTCCTCAAAATGTCCCCCAGTGTGGATTTCCTGGGATCTGAGGCCCAACTGAGGACTGGACTGGTCCCCTTCTCAGGTGAGCCTCTTGTCCAGTAGAAGGCAGCAGGATTCTTCTGAGAAGACAGCAGCAGGCATAGGCATGTGCATAGATTCCATCCTGGCTGAGGCATTATTCCATTTGAAGAATTTAAAGTGGACACTTGAGTTCCAACTTGTTCATTTCCAAGGTCTGGTTACAACTTAGGTTGGTCAGTGAAGATTCAGGCTTCTCTACTCAGACCCCCAGGCTCTCTCTCACCTGTACACAGGCAGTCCTCAGTGTCCTTAGAGAGAGACTGGCCCAGGATTACTCAATTAACCCTGCACAAGAAAAGGAATTGTAACACTCCTTCCAAAACTCTGTATGGGTTAAATATGTATCTAAGACCTTCTGGAAGTGCAAGAGGCTGGCATTCGAGTCATGATTTAAGACTTTGGTTGTAAGTTAAAGCTGAAATTCTAGTCATAGCCTAAGTTGTTTGTATGTCAGGTCATTTGTAACTTGAGGGTGCACTATAGTTCAAAAAGCCTTTGAGCATGGAAGATGAAAAGTCCAGGGAGGGTGAGATGGAGGAACACAGAGTCCAAAGGACCTGCGTGTGGGCTGTCCCCAGCTCTGGATGACACTTCTCTGGGAGCCCAGGTAGCTGACTAAACTCACCAAAGCTGAGGTGAGTGGGGGGCTTCTGGGCAATGAGTGGAGGACTTCAGAGGTCTTTCAGGAGCTGATGGAAATCACAAGGAGGGCTTTAGACTTAGTAAGCCATAGAATCAGGGTTTGGGCCAAGTTTGAAATCAGAGGATTTCAGGTATTTACGTTGACATCGTAAACTGCATAAGTGCATGTATATGAGGTGCATCTTTTATCTTTTGATTTATGATTGTCTTCATAAAAAGACTTCAGCTGGTTTATAGAAAAATAGGAAAAGGTAATTTAATGAGGAAACTTAGGAAGTCTAACGAGGGCTAGTCCAAGGTTATCATACAATAATAAAGAGGGAAATGGAAAATTCCAGGTTTTATAGACTGTATATTGGTATTGTTTCCTGTAGCCACAGTAAAGAACAGCTAACACATTTTATAATGTCTCTATGATACACATTTTACCCAAAGGGCCAGTGAGCTTAATTCTTTTCTGTATTCTTCACCGCATTTAGTGAGCTTAGCCAACTTTGGTAGCAAAAGGGATGATTTAAAACTGAGATTTATGTACTGAACTTTTAATAGCACTTATATACTTTAAATCAAATTCCTAGATGTAGTCTTCAACCACTGAAGAAGTTTAAAAAGCAAACACCCAAGGGAGGAGCCCTTGCTAATCTGTTATTTCAGTAAGCATTTATCCATCCTGCAGTGTACCAGTCCATGTACTGGTGATATCACAACCTATGTCACTGTCTTTTCTGACAAAACAGGGGTGGTTAAGGGTGCACTAGAAACATTTTACGTTATCCTTCTTCTTCCTCATTCATTGATCCTATAAACACATGCTGTTTATAAGCATGGGATGTACCAGGTGTTTTCTTGGATGCTGGGGCACAGAGGACAAGTCCCCATGCTCCTGAGCTCACTGGTGGGGACAGACAAGTGCCCCCAAGATGTCAGCATTGAAGACTGGCCTATGAAGGGTTGACCCATAGTGATGGAACCTGAGAGTACAGGAAGGGTTCTGTTAGGAAGATACTGGCTTCTTCCCTCCAAGTTCCTTCTTTGGTCCTTCGAAGCCCAGCTGCCAAGGTCAACCCCTGGTCCCATGCCACATTTAAGGAGTTATGGGGGATCTTTTCAGGCCTGAAAGGCCTGGGCTTCCTCCTTTCAAACTTATTTGTTGAATACCAACTCAGAGACCCTCCGCTGTGTGGTTGTCAAAAAATATGGCCATTCCTGGTATCTAGATCTTCAAACAAATTTCCCAAGGACCTTGACTGTTTAAGTACCAGTGAAGGAGGCCCAATTCAGGTGTGTCCACTCACAGGTAAGGCTCCCCTCTGGTGCCTGCTTTGTCTCCCTCACCACCCACCTGTAAGCTTTGCATGTCTCAGCACAGCCAGTCAAATGGGCAGCACAGGTTTACTTTCTGAAAAGATTAAGTTACATGGCACATTAAAGCTACTGTTCTCTCCTGCTCGGTTTTTCTGTCTTTCCTTATGCCTGAGTAATGGGGGCCACATATCCCTCCTTGGGATCACTCACAATGGCAGCACTTATGGAACTCGGACTGCTTACTGTATGCCACATTTACATGCTCTATGGCTCTGTTAGGTACTGCCATTATCTCCATTTTAGGGAGGGGAAACAGGCAATCATGAGGTATGGGCTAGAATTCATCCAGCACCAAATGCAGTCCTCTTCTTCACTACGTGCTTCTGTCTCTCAGATAGCCAGGGGAGGGCCTCATTACCAGCTGATGGAAGAATGGAGACTTCTGCTTGCATGATTCAGGGGTCCTAGTGGCTCTCTTCCTGTGCTATCCAGCAGACTGGCACTTTGGAAATGGTTTGCTCACAGAGACCATCCAAGACAGGCCCAGGGCCATGATGCAAGTGGTGACATTCTGGTGGGCTGATATGGCATTTTACAAGTGGGCTGGACAGAATCACTCATATTTATGAGCACACAAGTGTGTGTAGTCGTCAAAACTCACTGAATTATATGCATAAACAGTGCACTTTATTGTATGTAAATTGTATCTCAGTCAAGTTGATTTTAAAAGAAAAAGACCAAAAAAAAAAAAACATCCTCCAAATCCTGAAGCATCTGAAGTCCCACACCCTTTGTGGGCTCATCTTCTCTCTTTGTCTCCATTGGCTGATGCTCTCTCTGGCTATGACCTTGTCAGATAATTGGGAGCTGAGCTGTGACAGCTAAAGGAGAGTTATGTGTGTGTTTAAGGATGACAGTGGAACTGTTTCTGACAAGCTCTGTCCCACTCTATTTTATTACCTATGCTGCTCCTACTGCTGCCACTGCCAGGGACTGAAGAGACACGGAGCTGTCTGGAAGCCCAGGGATCCAGAGGGCCACACTCAGGGGAAGATAAGGGGGCATATGGCTTGGAGCTGCAGACGACAGAGAGATTCCAATTTTCCAGGAGTGAGTCTCCTTTCTCATCTGCATCTGAAACATAATAAGATAATCCTCTGGAACTCTCTCTCGAACACTTGGATCCTGAGTGCTTGCTGGGGCTCAGTGACACCAGATTTCCATGTGACCAAGTGTGCATAGACTTGGTACAGCCAGTTACTAGCAGCACAATCCTGGGCCTGACTCTCAGTTTCATTGTCCATGAAGTAGGCGTGGTATGGCCTGGATATTGACAATTCTCCCAATTATTCTTATTTTGGTCTGTCTCCAGGGGCTCCTCCTCTGTGCTGTGTCCCCGTTGAGGCCACCTTCTCTGTCTTCTCTTCCTTCCTCAGAAGCTCATGATCTCAACCACAATAGTTTGCAAGATTACATTGTATTTCACTGTTGTTTAGTCAAGTGAATTCCTCCACTAGGATGTGAATTCCCTTTGGCCAAGGATTGACTTTCATCCTGCCCTCTCCATCCTGACTTCTACCCTCAGTCACAGTGTCATGTTTTGCTGTATTTTTTCCATACCCCTACTCACTACCTGAAATGACCTCACTAGTAATTGTCTGCTCATTTGTCATCCATCTCTCCCACTAGATTGCTACCTTTGGGCTCTATTTACTGCCCCACTTTCTGGTATCAACAGCAGCTCCAGTCAGAGACACCACAACCCTCTACAAATATTTGGGGGTGGGCAGGTGGCCCTCTCCAGCCCCCCTTACCCCCCAGACCTAGGCATTCCTGGGCCCAGCACATCCTTTCTGGTCTGTTAACTGATTGATTGAATTATACATAGAGCTAGCCCCTGTCAACAGATGGGCATGGATGGGATCAGGAGGGTCCACAGGTGTCTGGCATGAATGGGCACAGGGCACGGCTGACTTTATAGGCCCACTTGTGGTTGCTGATAGGAGCCATGTCTGCAGTAATGACTTCAGCTGTGGAGAACAACACCATCAATTACAGGCATTTTGCTTGTCGATCTGTTTGGCAAACTGACTTTTATGAAAGAGAATTTTAATGGAAATGCCAGGTTTGTGAAATGGAAGGCAAAGATAAAGTTGGAATGATGCTTTGAGGCCTATGAGTAATTTAGATTTTGATTCGGAGGGAAAATTTTAAAGGTGGAATAGACTGCTTTTATCCTCCATTTTCAAATGGGATAGATCTTGCTTCTACAATAGAGTTATAGGCCAGACCATCAATTTCCTTTTAAGCAGAAACCCACTTTGTGGGTATCACCTTAATCCCAGCCTGTATGACAGGAACAGGAGGATATCACTGCAAGTCTTTGGGGTCAACAAGATCAGTGTCTCGTTCCTCCTGTGAGTCTGATTCTGGGATGTTCTCCTCTTTCAGTATATAGGACCCTATTGTCTAACCCTGAAACTTATGCCAGTTCACAGGTAGAAAGCTCCACTACAGTCATTGTGTTAGCTTCCTGCTCTCCGTCACTATAACAAATGTCTGGAATAATGAGCCCGTGAGAGGAAGCCTGCCTTGGTTTACACTTGTGGGTTTTAGTGTAACCATGGTCAGTTAGCCTCATTGTTTTGGGCCCATGATAAGGCAGCACATCTATCTCATGGGAGTGTATTCACCCATCTCCTGGTTTGGAAGCACAGGATAGAAAGAGGGAGAGGCAGGGGTCTTCCTCTGCTGCTAGACCCCATCTCTTCCACAATTTCTCCATAACATCACGGGAGCCTTTAACAGGGGAAGCCACTGGGGGACATTGGACAGCCAAATGACAGCCCTTGCCCAAGTGCCCTGGTGTGTGAGTGGTGGAACTGCAGCCGGCTGCCTGTCTAGCTCGGAGGACTCTGGACTCTCCATGAAACCAAATGATCCAGGCGGTCCTACCTCTCAGGAGGGCGGGGACAGAGCCACTTTCTCTTCTTGGACTCAGGCCAGACTTTCTGGGCCTGGTCCGTTCCATAGCAGCTGCCATGTATTTGCACATTGCCTCTGACAAAAACTCTAGAAAATCTAGCAGGTGCCAGGGAATCCTAGAATGGGGCTCCGGATTTCCACTCCATCCACTGGGGTATGGTGGACCCAGAAAGATGAACTTGCTGAACAGAACCTGCCCCCACCATGCCAAGTAGGGGCTCAAGGTGTAAGCAAAGGGAGGAGCTCTATCAGTTGCAGCGGGCCCTGTAGGGTTCCAGGAGGTGGTAGACTGAATGCATTTCAAAGACAGGGTCACTTCACTATTCAGAATAAAAGTGAGAAGGTTTCCATTTGTGGAAGCCACGTGCTCACAGGCACAGGCATGAGTGTGGTGCAGTACCAGATGACGGAGGGAATGAAGAAGGCCATCCAAAATGTAGGTTGGGGAGCCGTGAGTCACCAACTTACTGTAACTAGTCGGCAGTGGTAGAGCCAAGGGAAGTTCAGTTAACCACCGTGGTATAATGCACGGAGAGCTGTGAGGCCATATCTGGGTCCTGACACAGTTTCCTAGGTGACTCGGTCTGTCCCGTGTAGCTGGCTCCTGTGCCCTTTGTGACACCCCGGGACACCCAGCTTCACGTTGCCGGGGCAGTGGAGTTCAGAGCCAGAGGCAGAGTGATCACCACGTGTCCAGTTACACAAGATGTGTCCGTGGCTGACTAGTCATCAACGAAGAGTGACGAGTGGGGCTTGAGGTACATTTATCTGCTCCTGCCCAGATTCTATTTCTTTGATAGGATGAAGCACTCGTCTCTGAAACATGGCGCCTGTCCCAAGACAAGACTGCACCGGACACAGCCAGGAACAGAGCTGCCTGCCAGCTACAGTGCCTTGTCCAGCTCTCTTGTGCTGAACTTGTCTTTGCCGCCATGCAGCAGTTACATGGGGATCACATTCGATTGTTTAAGATTTTAAAAATTCAGCTCTGCTCCAGTGAGTTAGAGAACCTTTCACAAAGTCACGGAAAGAAAGAAACAAAAATGAGAAGCATTTT
Source organism: Thryonomys swinderianus (assembly GCA_004025085.1). NCBI lineage: Eukaryota > Metazoa > Chordata > Mammalia > Rodentia > Thryonomyidae > Thryonomys > Thryonomys swinderianus. The sequence goes on along the minus strand of PVIC010016808.1, from coordinate 20,350 downwards.
ATTAACTCTGTGATGGGGCCTGTGTCACACAACTCAGGGAATCTAAAAGCAGAGAGCATTAGGAATGGGTGTGATAGCCTCCATTTCTTATGCATCCACTCTTTTTGGCGATAAGGACATATCTTTAAATGATTTCACTTCTGGATGTGTTTCTCTCTATCACTAAAAATGGCTTATAGTGAAAAGAAGATAAAAAGTATATATACACCACATCCTGGAAAATTGCATGATTTGGTGTTGCAAAAGGCCGTGTTTAGCTATTCACTGGAACTCCTGTGGTCCAGGATCGCAGTAATCTCTATGATTTCCCTCAGGATACACATGTTAGGAACTGTCTTTAAAAGGGATTTAAGTATCCTGTCTTTCTCTAGTGTCACTGATCATAAATAATATAAAAATACCAACATGCTAGTAGGTATTGCGCAGCTTGTAGGCTGCCATTATTCTTATTTTACAGAGGTTCAGGGAAATCGACTGAAGTGTGTAAGATTAGCCAAGCACCCCATGTCAGCTGCTGTTCAGCCTTGGGTACCTGACCCACACACCTTCGCTCTCTGCTATGTCCCACCTCCAAGCAGACTGACCCGTACTTTGGGCAGAGAATCCTCAATGTCTCTCCAACTTGGTAATTTCTAAACAACATGGTATCGATACCATTAATTAATAAAGTGTCCAATCTCCTCCAGAAAACCCGACAATTGAGAATTAGATGCTGGTAAGTGACATATTTTTATTTAATTACAAAGGCTCCGGAGATGGAATGTAATTTCATGCTACGTCTCCTTGGTTCACTTATTACTTTAAAGCAACTGTATCACTGAAAGTACTTAAAAGAGAAATTGCTCTAGGGGCTATAAAAATCCTGAGATGCTTACATCTAAATACAGTGGCAGCACCATTAAATGACAGATAAAGGAATATTATTAAGCAGTCTGTAATTAAAGTATTGATTTTTTCTGCATGACTGAAAAGCAAAAAAAGTATCAATTAGCAATTAATAAAATCTAAGATTAGGCTAGGAAGATGCTCAAGTGAAATACTTAATCTAACACTGAGCACTATATTGTTTTCCAATTACTGGGTTTATGTTTGAGGAAGAATTATAAATAGGCAAGTTAAGATTTCCACTCAACTAAAGGCTGAAATCATTCTTTTATAAAAATTGGTGATTTTTTTTTTGCATTTCCGTGAGTTCCAGCATTCCTAATAGGAAGCCATGACTATTTTATGCTGAGATAGTGACAGGTGCCAGGGGAGACAGGAGGAAAGCACAGGACCCTGGGTGCCCAGAAGTCCTCAGGCAGTGGGTGAATGAGTGAGTATCTTGCTTCTGATGGGTTTCAGGTGGACAGTTGGCAGTGAGAAGGGAAGAAAGTCACGGCAGATTTTGAATCCTTCACCTGTCACCTGACAGCTCAGTACCATGGACAAGCTACAGCCCCCTTCCACTGTTTCCTGTCCAAGTTGGTACAGTAGCTGCTCCTTCCCAGCGTCACATGGGATGTGTCTGACCAGCACCTGCAGAACCCTCTGAGTCCAGATCTGCATTGGCTACTGGTTTCTTCTCTGCCCTTGGTCAGGCTGGCATTGTGGCTTCCATCTATGGGGTGGTTCCAAGCTCTGTGCTGGGCGATGCTCTGTTGTGGCTGTGATGAAACTTTGAACAAGGAACCCTGCCTCTTCATTCTGTAGTTTCGTTGTGAATTCTGCCTGGAGGCCCCTAGTTCCCCCGTGGCACAGGCTGTCCTTATCAGGAATCTGACCATAGAGAGTGCTTTCTTTCTTTGGGGCAGTAGGCTGCCCTCTGTGGCTTGTTCTCCTTTGCAGTAGTCCTGTCTGCGTGCAAGCAGGTGTGAATGAGATCAGTGACATAAGTGAGCAGACAGCCAAGAAAGAGTGCCAGCTTAACTCCATTAACCCAACTGTTCTCTTTTACCTCTTATGTTATCCCAGGGTCTTGACTGTCGAAAAATGAAGGCAGTGCTTAGGAAGACACACGGCATAAACACTGTGAACTGATAGCATGTGAAAGGAGTGAAAGTACTGAATATTGTGCGCTCTATTAGCAAATTCTCGACTTAATGTTCTGGAAGATATTTTCATCAATGGAAAGAGTAAAAAATGAGCTGAAGGTAGAGCTAAGAGTGTGTCAGGACCTGGGGAATATGTGGTGTTTCTGGAGCCTGAGATGCTGACCATGCCCCCAGCTGAACTGAGGTAAATTGCCTGACGAATCCTAGGAATAAGGGGGTTAAAAGGGGCCTGGAGAAGGAGACAGAAAGAAGTGTCCTAAGGTCCAACAGAAAGGTGTAATTTGAGGAAGAAGCCAGTCATAGGTTCAGTGTGTTGGGGCTGAGATGGTGAATTTCCCCCCAAAACCAAGGCAATTTCAGGTAAGTCTTCTGAGACATCATGTAGGAGCTCATAGGAGGTAAACCCCATCAAACCCGGAAAGGGCTGGCCCTAAGCTATTGGGAGAGGATGAGAAGCTGAACCTCCTTGCCTCTCTCTCCTTCCTTGTATGAACCTTAATAGAGCAGTAGTCAGAAATCCTAGCTAGCAAAGCAGGTGCAGTCACAGGGGAGGAGTTGGTGAATGCGGGGAAGTCCTTCATCCCCTACAGCTCCAGCCACCGGCCGATAATGTGCCCAAGCTAGAGCAGAAGAGAAGACAAAATTCTTTTGTTGTTGTTGTTCGTACATTTTATTGGTACATTATATACACACATCACAATTACACTCCACACTGAGAATTTGTACACATTGAGAATTTTGTGAGTATATGACACAACTTAATTCTCATTTTCCTCCTCCCCTATCTACCCTACCTCCACTTGCCCCTATGTACAAACTTTGTTTCCTTTTTTTACCAACAATTTTTTTCTTTCCTCATTATTTACCTCTAAACCCATTTCCCTTTGAATATTTACTATTTCACAATATCGATCATGCATTTTAGAACACATTTACAACTTCAGTTTCTCATACCAGAGAAAAAGATATGATATTTACACATTTTAATTAAGAATGAATTTTGGAATTTAACACAGAACTACGCATATGTATACAGAACTGAGTAGATTACGACTTAACATAATTCTGGACTTGAGAGTGCTCCCTGGGATGTCCTATAAGCAGCACTGTGTGTGTGTGTGGGGGGGGTTTGAATAAGCAGCGTGCAGGACTGAGTAGTGTACGGTAGCATCCTGGAGTCTTGCTGCTTCAGCAAACTGGTCACTGGAGCACATACTTAGCCTCTATTATGTGTTAAAGTCATATCCAGATCTTCTCGTGCTTCCTCTCTCCGAACTGCTCACAACAGATCTAGCAGGTAGACAATCAATCAACACCTGGCTGAACGCAAGGCCTTGTTCTTCCACTGCACTTTGGGCAAGGCTTCATCCAATCTCTAGCACCATGGTTCTATTCTTGGGTTCCCCCCCTCACAGACAGAATACACGACACTGCTATGATGTGGAGTTGGAATGTTCCTCTTCTGCTGCTTCTTTGCCACGTGGCTCAGCTGGTCTGGCTGCTGGGACAATCTGTTTGCATGCCAAGGTCATCTTTTCTGCCACATTTTATTAAATCCAGATTTAAATGGAAGGACTAAGTTGATGGAGCTGCACTGGCCACCACAGGCAATGTGCCACCCCAGCAGGTGGGCACCGTGGGACCTAAGCCAGGGAAGCAGAGGTCTGAGGATCGGGTCCAGACACCTGTCACTGAGTGTCAGCACAGCCTCTAGGGCTGAGCTTTGCCCACAAAATGGCTCCAAGCAGGGACATTGTTGGGCTATGAGCCATATTGTCCTCATCACATCCTCCCCAGCAGCTGCTGCTCCTGACTCCTGGTGACAGTTTTTGGTTCAGTTTGACTTTTGCCTCTTTGCAAATTGAGACAAGGTTAGACTTAAGCACCTCCTCTTGAGTGGGTTGCCAGAATCAAATGCTGGTGAGTCACTTCCTGTTTCCTCCATGACTGAAGAGTCCTGGGCTTGCTGAGGCACTTTCATTCTTTCACTGTGACAGTCCCCCTCCCAAACTACTGCTGAGTGCCTTCTCAGATGGCTATTCTGAGGTGAGCTCTGTTGCAAGCAGAGGACAAAGTGTGCTTTGCATGGACCAAAACAGACCCCCTGGGATATACAAAGAACTGAATGTTGGTGTCTTTTTGTAGAACTCCGTGTTGAAGCCCAATCCCCAAAGGGCTGATATGAGGCAGTGAGGGCTCTGGGCGGTGATCAGTTCATGAGAGAAGGCCCTTGGGAATAAGATCAGTGTCTTGTAAAAGAGGCTCCAGAGGGCTGCCTTGTGAGGACACAGTCAACCTGTAGCTGTCTGTGAAAAGTGATGTAGACCTCACTGGACATCAGGCCCTCTGGCGCCTCATCTTGGAGACCTCAGCCTCTAGGTCTGTGAGAATGAGTTTCCTGTCGCTATAAGCCAGCTGGTGCACATCAGCCCCTGGAAGATGGCAGCATGCACGGCTAAGCTCCTCCTAATAATGTTCTCAGCACTGTCATGGCATCCACCCTATGAGCTGTTGTCACTGGAAGTCCGTATTCATTGTAGTGATGGTGTCACAGATATTTTCTATTTCTCATTAAGTATTTAATGTAAGAAGTTCTGGGAGAAGCATTCCTTTCATTTTAGAATGTACAAAACAAATCTTTGCTTTACTTTATCCTTAACCACTAAGATTTTTGGAGACAATGTAAACTAAATACTTCATACACTATTCCTTCTTGGTTTGACTTCCAGGGAAGTCAGTGTCAAATCTGCAGACCAATTTTAATAATTTTAGGATAATAGTTATCTTTCTCCTGGTATCGTTGTACTAGTCTATCAATAACTTTTCTGTCCTTGCTTTTTAAAAATTATATCCCTAGGTTACTTTACTGAATTTGTATATACAGTCAGTAGTCACAATTCCCTTATGGAATTTGTGGGGCAAAATATAGAAATATAAATGTTGGCATATTAGGAGAGGTCTCTTAATAGCAGGTTCTTTTTGATCTGTCAGGGTCGTTGATGATATATTCCGAAAAGACCACTTTGCAAAACTTTCAAAATCAATGCAAACAGCTGTCTACCTGATTCTTTTTTTTTTTGAGTCAGGGTCTCGCTTTGTAGTTCAGGCTGGCCCTGAGCTCACAATGTAGCCCAGGCAAGTCTCGAACTCAGCAATCCTCCTGCCTCTGCCTCCCGAGTGCTGGGATTACAGGCATGAGCCACCACGCCCAGCTGTCTACCTAATTCTTAAATCTATTACTTAACCAAAATAAAATAAAAGATGTAAAAATGTTCAGAGAGCAGAGACAGTGAAGTATTGGGGAAGCGGAGTTTCTCTAGAGTGGGCTCCATTGCCTTTTGCTCTATTGTTGGGGAATTGAACTTTAAGGGAGAGAAACGCTTGGTCAGACAGGGCAGGTCTGGTCAGTGTCCCTGGAAGCAGAGGGTGCTGGGACTTTCTCCTCAACATCTACAGAGCTGGGTCTCTGGGTAGTTGTCAGCAGCTACCCGGGACCTGAAGAAGGAGACCGCAGCTGAGCCAGCCACTGTCAGTGACTCAGAATTTGGGATGTGAGTTTGTTTTCCATAGACTGGAAGATGAGCTCCCTGGAGGTAGAACTGGCCCAAAAGACCACATAAGGGTAATGGTCACACCAGAGAGAACCTATGTGGCTCATTCCCAGATGTCCCAAAGCTAGGAAGGGCTGGGCCAGGTGGAGGCAAGGGCTCTGGAAGAGGGCGGGACTGGTTTCCGGGGAAATAGATGTACAAAGCAGCTGTCATGGAGGAGGACTCAGCTTTCAGCACTGTGGGACCAGAGAGGGAGAAGCCATCAGATGAAAACAGGGACAAGAAAGGTTCTTCTTATTCTTCTTACCTGTCTCTGTGGCCCAGTGGCACCTTAGGGTGTGGGGATGGTGGCTGTGAGCCTGGGCCTGAAGGAGAGGAGGCCATTTAGCAGGTCATCCCTATGCAGGGGCAGAGTTGATGTCTGGGCTTCTGCTTTCTAAGTGTGCTTTGAGACTCTGCTGTGCTAGACGTTTGATTACTGAAGAGAAATCAGCAACTTCATCAGCAGCCCCAGCTTTCACCCTGGGCCAAGGGAAGGACTGTCCTTACGCCTCGCTGGAAAAGAGTAGGAGGCCAAGTCTGTGTTGGGTTTCTAATTATTTCTTGGGAGTCCTGTATGGTTGGTGTGTTGATCTTCTATGTGGGATTTTGCTAGGCAGTTGGCCTGGTCTTCCACAGCCAGTTTGCTCTGAGACTGTGACATCAAGGGGCCTGATGTAGGCAAGAAGTACTCTCTTTAATTCCTTTCCTTCTTGCCTCTCTGACCTTTTTCATTTCTGCTTTTCACTTGTACATCCCTGTGGTTTTGCAAGCTTTAATTTCTACCTTCAGGACATATAGGTGTGGGTTTGGGCAAACTACTGAGAGTCCAGGAAAGTGCTCTGACTGAAAAGCTAAGAAGTTCTTTGACTACCTGCCCATTAGTGTTACACCTTGCTGGGTACCTTCCTAGGTGTCCTCCTGAGCCAGCCCTTTTAGAGTCTTTTGATTGTTGGCACAAAGGTCTAAACATTCCCTTAGGAGATGTGGAGAGGGGTCCTCCAGGGAAGGGGCTCTGGGAATCAGGTTTAATGTGAGGTATACAGATCATGGCAAAGGGGATATGTCTCTGGACATACTGAATTCACCCGGACAGCTTAAGCAAAGAGAAACTCAGAGATGGTAAAATCTGCCCATGACAAAGGAGGAGGCCAGGGTTGGAGCACATGTCTTTGGCCTCCGAGGCCATCACTTTGTACATCATCCATGTGCCTCTGTCTGCTTCAGACTTAGATATTTGAAGGGCAACAAAGAGGGGACAGGGATATTGAGGTCTGATTTTCAGCTTTCTTAGAATTAGAATAAAGAAATAAAGTGAGTCCGCTGGAAACACGGCGCGGCGGGCCCGGAGGAATAAATATGATACAGAAAGAAAATAAAAGAGCATGTATAAAGGGGGGAGGAGGGGGAGTGGGTAGGGATATGGGTAAAAATGAGAATTAACTTGTGGCATATACTGGTACAAATTCCCCAATGTTATATGTGATTTTGAGATGTATATAAATTGTACCAATAAAGAATTCAATTAAAAAAAAGAAATAAAGTGAGGGTAGTAGTTTTACGTGGCAAAGAAAGGCAGGTTGGGTCCCTTTGCAGAAAGCTAGTAGGAAAAGGTCGGTGGGGTTGCCTGGGGTCTGAGCGTTTGTTTGGGAGTTCTGGCAGGATGGCACATCTACTTCTGCACCCTTGACTCAGGAAATGGGGGTGGTTGTTCTCTTCAACCTAGTACACAGCTTTGGGAGGGGCGCGTGTGGAGTGGTGAGGAAGGGAGGGGACCCTGGCTCCTGGTCTGTGAAGTAGCAGGGCTCTAAAGTGAGGTAACATTTGGGCCAAAGAGCGTGTGGCTCCAAAGCACATTCCATTCCTAGTGCTACCCTCCCTTAACTGTCTTAATATCCTACGAGTTAACCATGACCTACCATCTGCTGTTTTTGCAAGAATCCCTTCTCCCCCTTTTATAAACCTTGACTGTGCCACCCGATATCACCAGATGCCACACGTGTCCTCTGACCTAATTTCACTCATGCTTCTATAATCAGTGAAGACCAGTGGTCCTGATTGCTTGGGGTCTGTGGCACATCAGCCGCATTGTCATGTGCTTGGCATGTACCATTTCAGTTCCCCTCTTTCTGTTTTAGTCTTGTTTCAGTGTCTCTCCTTCACCATGCAGGAGATGAAGACTCTTGGCCAGGGCCCTTGATACCGCTCACTGAGAATGCTCAGGTGTGGGAGGAGGGACAAGAGTTCAGCATTAGTATCTGTGTGCCGCTTACATAGACATCAGTGCCCACTGTCCAACTCAGCCAAGCATGCAGCTTGCCCGGACAATGACTGGCCTTGCTCTATGGGTCAGCTGCCCACACTGAGGAGGAGGAAGAGCGAAGCATCTCTTCTGTGATCTTGCCCAGGTCCTGCTTCTAGAGCCCATGGGCAGGTTCTATCCCCTCTACCTCCCCTGCCAACAGGTTTGGGGATGTTCTCTGTGGTCCCAGCCCAGAGCAGAGGAATAGCCCTTACTCCGTTCATCTTCCAGGCTTTGAGGAAGGGCCAGGTGGGCTGAGTCCACAGTGAGCAGGGGTCACAGCTGGTAATTCCCAAGCAGGGCTCAGCTTCTGGCTTGGCTCTCATCACTCATGGCCCTGGTGTGTGTGGCTTAGCAGTCAAGAGGTAGGCATGCAATGCTGTGGCAAAGGGTTTTCATTCAAGTCCCATTTGGCTTGTGCCTTTACTTCACTTCCATGATCTCTTGTTCACCTGGTTGTCCTGTGAGCATAGTGTGCATGAGTGCATGTGTGTGACAGTTGCTGGTGAAATCGGGGAGCCAGGATGACATATGTCTTTATCTCACCCCTTGTGCTGGGGTCTGCTCAGCACAGCTGCTCCTCTTGCGTCCTGCTCCTATCTTGGTGTTCCTATCTGTCATTCAGGCAGAGGAGTCAACCTGGTGATGCACATCCTAGGAAAGACTAACAATGGCTCTTCAATATGCTTTGTGGATTTGCTACGTTGTACTCTGCATTGTGGCTCTGCTATTCTCCTTCTCTGAGGGGCATTTTCTCACCTCATCTGTCTATTGAACTTGAGAAATATACGGGTTTCTTTCCACTTCTATTGTGTAGCTGTCCCCCCGCACACCAGCCGAAGAGCCAGGGGCCACCCTGATGTGCAGGGAATCGCCGCCTGCCTACCAGGTGTGTGAACAGTGGTGCGGAGACTGTCTCCTCCGTGCCTTCTCTCACCACTGGGGGCCTGTTCTTGCTCATCACCACCCTTTAGCACTTAGAACAGGTGGGCGTGTTCTAAACTCAACTTGGGCACTAGTGAGCTGATTCTATGCCTCACAAAATTATTTCCTTTTAGGAAGGAGAGGAAAAGATAATGGTTATCTCAAAAGAAGGCTTGCTAGGGACTTACTTGTAGATACGTTGCAAAGGAATTATTTTTGACATTTGTCACAGATTCCTGGTGCTCTCCTAATTACAGTCGCCTTCTGCATCTGGAGGTTGTACTTCTAGAGACCCGGCCATCAGCCAACAGAGAATAGACTGACAATATAAATTCTGTCTGCACAGAGGATGTACAGACTTTTCCCCTTCTTATTCCCCATCTTAGTTGCTTTTTTCTCATTGCAGAGACAAAATACCTGAGACTCAAAGTTAAAGAGAGGAAAGGATTACTCAGCTCCCAGTTTATGAAGGTTGCAGTCATGATCAGCTGGCTCCAGGGCAGGGTGGCAGAGGAGCAGCAGTTCATAACTGACAGGTGGTAGCAGAGCAACAAGGTAAGGAGAAGGGACCTGGCAGCATCTTCCTGCCCCCTTTATCTTATGCAGATTGCTTAGGGTGGGCAGCGCTCACACCCTCAATCCTAGTTCCCTTCAGCCTGGCATTTCACTACAAATCAATCCCACAAAAAGCTTCACCTGTGTCTGTATGAGACTTTAGGGGAACATGAGCACACAGGCCTTAATATTCCCTAAAAGATACAGAGCAACTCTTTATATAGCACTTATATTGCATTAGCTATTATAAGTAATCTAGTGATGATTTAAAGTATACTGGAAGGTGTTCATAGGGTACACGCATAGAGTCACTTCGTACAAGTGAATTGGACATCCTTGGACTGGCATCCACAGGGCTCATGGAACTGACCTCCTGTGGGGACTCACGGGAGACACTATGCAGCATAGGAAAGATAGGAAGAGCTGCTTGTTTACTTGATGACTGAAAATTAAAAAGATACTCAGTCCTATTTTTCTCCTGGACTAATAAACCCATGCTTGTATTCATCCTAGAAGGGTTTACAAGCAAAATACACTGTTTTTTTCATGGGAGAAATGGCTAAGGCAAAGTTCATTTCTAATGTTTTCCTATGTCAATGGGTGTAGATCCATTTAGTCCATTTGACAATGGTGGTGTTTTAGGGTTCACCATTCAGTAAACTGGAGTGCTAGGAAGGGGGTAAGCAGACCGTAAATCACTGTGAATTCACACAGGGGACACCAACAGATTGATTGAAGGGTTTTCATGGCCATGTCCCAGCTATGAATTGAATATTAATCTCATGTTTAAAGAATGGACTGCTCGAATGATTTTCTGTTCTGAGGTTGAAGTCTACATCAGCGGTACCAAAATTTAAAGCTCCCCGAACTGCTGGAAAATGTCTGGAGTATCATATAACTCAGGAATGGGTGAGACTTGCCGTACCTCCGGGAGGGAAGGGCGCCCACTGACCAGTTCTCCTTCAGACGTCTGCTGCAGCTTTGAAATGAGCCCGCTCCTAACACAGCTGTCAGCTTGGCTGTTTTTCTCTCCTACTCCATGCTAGACGGTGCTTTCAGGTATGAGAGCCCAAAGACGGCCCCGCGAGAGTGACAGAAGGAAGGCGAGGGCAACAAGATGCGCCTTTAAGTCACAGCCAGCACTGTGATGGAGGAAGCCCAGACCTGACCCACAGGAGGGCGGAAGTTTGATCTTGCTGTGCTCCAGTTTACAGTGGAATTGCCATCTGCCCGCACCCCTCCGCTCCCCACTACACAGGGACCCGATGCCTGTGTTCCCGTGTCACTGCCCTGGACCCTCATAGGGCCGCTCAGAGTCACTGAGGCCTCAGGGGAGAGGCAGGGGATAGTGCACCACGAAATGCTACACTAAGAAAACCCTGTCCTTCCAAAACCCACAAAGCAGCATGCACCCTGGCTGAATAAAGCCGTTAGATGGGTCAGCTCACTGTTCTAACAAAGCAGGTAAAAAACGATCGCTTTGGTTTATGTTCTATTGCACACAATGTGTGGGGTTTATGCATTAGAGTGTTAATTAAGTGTTTATTACTTGATACAAATTGATGTTTCTAAGTGTCTTCTACAAAGGGAAGGCAGCTTTAAAAAGAATGGCTCCTTCTCGGCCCCAGAGCGGCTCTGCTGGTGTGCAGAGGCATCTTGTCTAAGGTTAGGCTGAAATTGCCTCTTCAGGGGAGTAGGTGAGTTCCGTCTTGCTATCTGACTGACAGGTTTTCCCCAGGGAAGGCTGTGGCAGCAAAGGGGAGGATGGACGAATGCAGCTGGGTTTATGAGCAGCTTTCTGAGCTGCAATGCCCACCTCTCTCCAAGGGGGCAAGGGGCAGAAGTGCTGCCGTGGCCCGGCCCCCTCCAGTCTGGCTTTGTGCGTCAGGAGCCGTGCCTCTGTCCACATGTTCCTGTGTGGGGTGAGGCTGCTGTCTCCGCCCTGGACTCCTGGAACCATTTTTCCATTTGATGCATGTGGTTTCCTAATCTTGGAGTGGGTCTAACAGGCTGCCGCTAAGGCTTCCATCCTAGGCTGCATTTGAAGGACTACAGAAGTGAGGGCTGTGCTTATGCCAGCAGAGAGGATATTTTTCATGTTGATGGCTACAGAAAGACACACACCAAGCCTTTATCTTTGTAAAAGTAAATGTTTTTGAGGCAAGCAAAGAATTGGGACTAGATCATCAGAAATGAAGGCAGTGACTTAACAACTCCATCAATTTCTTTATTTTTCTTTCTTCTTTTTTTTTTTTTTTTTTGTGGTACTAAGGATTGAACTCGGGTCCTTGTGTTTCCAAGGTAGGCGCAGTACAACTTGAGCTAAATCGCCAGCCCGTGCACTGATTTCTTATGAAGCCCCATGACACTGATCTTTGAAGTACTGGCCCTGCATTTGTCTTTAATGTGTCACTACAGTGCTTTACCCCATCATTAGTCTCCCTCTGGCAGAGGGACAACTTAATGGAAGATAAGTCCCACTGTGTTCATAATTTTTAGGGGGCTTCACTGATACCTTCCTGGCAGGGGTGTTTCTCTCCTGGTGCTGAGTAGAGTCCTGGGCATCTCTCAGGCAGAGTCCCTTCTCACACTCAGGTTCCTGCTATTGTATCACACAGCGGAAGTCTATCAGCTGGCATCAGTGCCGATGACTGTCATTTGTCATGTATTTGTCTGGGAGCTCCCCTGCCATCTTCTCCTGGTCGGTTCCTGATACCTCAGGTATCCACCCTGACTCACGGTGCTCGATTATACCAGTGCCATATCAGCTAAGTGAGGTGAGTGGCACTGATTGCGTGCCAGGTCAGTGAAAGGCCGAGCATTCTGACACAGGAACTTGGTGTTAATGCACTTACTTAGTCCTGGAGCAAGAGTGGCTCCACATTCTTGGTTCTGGGGTAGACCCAGGGCCTCATGGGACCACACTCAATGTCATTGCTCCCCTGTGGTTCTGTAGCCAGTGCCTTTCTGGTAGCAACTGGTCCACATTGCTATTGTGCACAAATGTTTGGTCTCCTGGGGGGAAATTGGATGTCACATTTCTCTATTCTTTGCACATAGATTGTGTCCACTTCCAGGCAAAGAAATGAGGGTGGATACAATGGGTCTCAATCTGGCTAAGGCAGTGACAAGTGCACATGTGATTCTCTTTATCTCTCTTCCTCCAAATACAGTGACCTTAGAAGACTCCTAATGATGTGTGGATCCATAACATGAGGTCAAAGAATCTTGCGTCACTAAAGTCCCAAAGAACTGTCCATACTCACATCATACTGAGCAGGAAATGGACTCTTGGAGTGTAAAAACAATGAGATGCAGTGGTTTAAAGCTATGATGTGTGGTTGTTCTATCCTGACAGTTGGGATAAATAGTTCAGTGGGAGAGCATGATGTGTGTGTGTGTGTGTGTGTGTGTTTATTTGCATTTAGGTATATGATAGTTAAGAGAACCATTGACAGTGAGTTCTTAAAGAACACTCCCTGGGGCCGGAGGGTTAGCTTAGTGGTTCCGGCGCCTGCCTCGCAATTGCAAGGACCTGAGTTCGATCCCCGGTAACCACATATAATGCTGGGCATGGAGACACGCCCACCAACAATCAACACCGCATACCACAATACCGGACGTGGTGGCTCACGCCTGTAATCCCAGCACTCGGGAGGCAGAGACAGGAGGATTGCTGAGTTTGCGGCGGCTTGCCTGGGCACCATAGTGAGCTCAGGGCCAGCCTGAACTACAAAGCGAGACCGTCTCAAACAAACAAACAAACCAACAAACAAACAAACAAACAAACACTCCCTGGTTAAAATTGGTGACTACTGAGAGAAAGGGCTTGGCTTTGTAGTAAAAGCCAAGGGAACTCAGCTCAAGAAGTAAAGAGGTGGGTTACAGAGTATAGTTGAAACCAAAAAACATGTGATGTATGTAGATTGGCCCGATATTTGGCTTGCAAGAAATGTAACAATTCTTTCTGTTTCCAAATCCCATCACAACCAATTTGAGCAACCATTTGCCAAGGAAGATTCTAAAGGCTGATGTTCCCATCCCCAGGGACCTTATTATAGTGCTCTCAGGTTGATTTCTAACTGGCAGCTCCATTGCCTGAGGTCTCTCTTGGGTGACTAGAGTCTACATTGCCCTCTCTATTCATTAGGATACCTTCTTTTCAGGGATAGCACCTATCAGTGAGTGAAAGAAGTTTGCCCATGAACAGTTCTGCTTCCTGTGTGTATACTACTTCTTCGAGTTGTTCTGAAGGGCCAGGCTGCAGTCACCTACAGTGGTACCCTGCTTGATAACACTGTTACTGGGTGTCTTTCCTGAGTTGTTGGCTTCTGGAAAACTCCACATTCAAATGTTTATTTCAGGCTGTGCTTAAGATAACTCAAACTAGGAAAGTTCTTTTTTCCTAAGGATGACAGTCCATGTCAGCAAACATAGAAATAAAGGGGATCTGGATATTCTTGCAATGAAAATGAATAATTGTGTAAATATTGTCTTCTACTGGCATTGTACTCCACAGTTCTGAAGCTCTTTTCAAAGATAATTGAAACAATCAACTTGCTAGGCAGACTTTGTCCCAATTTTACCAAAGAACAAGGAGAAGCTAAAAGAAGCAAAGTGACTTGGTCAAGACTAAAAGGTAGAGGAAGAATTTGCAGCCTGGGAAGCTTTGAGGCTGGGCAAAAGGTAACCACATGGAGGGAGTCCCCCTGAGCATTGGGGATTTTGTCTCAGGTTGTCTTCAAGTGCCCCTTTTATCATAGGGAGAGCTCAGCTGTCAGTCTCTATGTTTCAAGGGTGAGGCTTTGATGAAGGTTGGGTAGCTGAACTTTATGAATGGGAGAAGAAAATGGCAAAATGGAGGTTTGGTAGAAGGGGAGGGGAGACACTACCATATCCTGTGATGAGGGGTATGCTAAAGCTTGAGGAAAGACAAAAGGATTCCTTGTCTTGTCTTCCCACTAGGCCTGTCTACCTCCTGTGCATATCCCTACCTGTTCCTGGCCAGCCCTTATTCCCACCTGCTACTCAGGACTTCAGCCCCTTGTGCCAAGTTGAAGTTCCAGAATCTGGAGAAGCTCCAGGTGAGTCACGAAGCTGGCAGTTTATGGAGCAGAGATAAGATTGGGCAGTCGGGTGGGATAGCCTTAGCTCCCAGGGCTACGAAAAGAAGCACTGATGGACGGAATGGAAACTCATGTCAGTGGGAAATAATAGGGTGAACAGAGCAGGCACAGCAGGGCTTCCTGACAGGAGTCTGCAGCTCTGAGTGTACTTGAGGAGTATACCAGGAGGCAGGTGCTGGTGAGGAGCGTGGGTCAACACTAGGCCCTTCAAAATTCAACAGGGGCGCTGGACACACAGGCCTTACAGAGATGCAAAGGGGCCAACAGCGAACATGAGGTAAGAGAGGAAAGTGTGTCCATCCTAGACGTTGGGTAATGGATCAACCTCCTCCCTCATCAACCCTGCTGGGTGATCACAAGGTATTGCAGAGGGCCGCTGGAGAGCTGGGTGCTGCCCAGGTAGGACTGAGGGCTTAGAAGCTCAGGGCATCTCAGGACATCTGAAGGCTCGCAGGAGAGAACTCATCCGGGCTCTGTGGGCACCATGATGGGGGACCATGTGGTCTGTAAGTGCTAACAGGAGCTGGGACTGGAACCAACTGCTGTGTGAACCAGGCCCACTCGTGGTCAGTAGTGGCAGGATAAGCTGGCACAGGATAGAGGACTTCTCTGGTCCTCAATGCTTGTTTTCCAGTCTCCTTTCTGTGGGGCTTATGAGCAGGGGTCTCCAACAAAGCAGAAGTGCAGCTTGTGGAGCTCCTGCCTAGAGTCAGAGGTCAGAGGACAGACGGTGGATGTGCAAGTGAGACAGACTCTGTTAACACTACTGTAGAAAACACCCCCTGGCCCTGTGGGTTTAGACAACAGCATTATGTTGCCCCCGGTTGTGGAAGCTTTGCAGTCCCAGTCGAGGATCTGGCAGATTGAGTGTCTAGGGAGGGGTGCTCCATGGTACAGGGAGGGAGCTCCCTGGGGATCTTTTATAAGGACACCAGTCCTGTTCCTGAGTTCTTCACCCTCATGATCTAATCTCCTCCCAGGCTCCCATCTCCTATTATTTTCATTTTGCGATTAGATTTTAACATCAGAGTAGCTGGGATTGCTCAGACTGTAGCAGAAATGGTGCCTTAGTAACAGGCACAGGTCTGGCCTGGTTCAGCTTTGGAACCACATGTTCAGTTCTTGGAGATGAGGAGCGGCCTGTGTGGCTCAAGGTCAAAATCCAGGGACATGAGCACCTCAGGGTGGAGCTCAGTGCATGAGGCGTTCTGCAGTGTGGGGAGTAGACTATGCATTTAGAAATCACATGTTGGACATCATCCTCCCCTCCAGGACATTGCACATGGCTTTTGGGGCCTCAGCTCTCCTTTCCACATCTGTCCGACATGATCTCAACTCTCCCCTGACTGGCCAGAGAATGAATTAGTCTTGTGAAACACTTGGCACAGTCCCAGGCCCTTGTAGAACCTCACTTTCTTGACATTAGCCTGAGTGAAGGGCTTGGTCATAGGTCCTCATCCTTGCTGGCCCAAAGTGGACCTACTAAGCTGGTTCCTTGGCTCCTTCATCTGGGAGAGTTTTCCTCTCCAGAGTGGTCCAGGGCAGGACTGTTCCATTAGGAGACGAGTCCTCTCCCTGTTTGTCTGATATGAAACCCTGAACAGTGAAGAGATTCTTCTTCCTATACACCTTGGTTTTCATCTGCTCCTAAACTAAGGCAGAAGTACCCCAAAGTGTCACACTCCAATGCTAAGTTTTTAGTGCATCACTGGAAAGCCTGGCTGGCAACATTTCCAGCCCTGGGGAGGGTACGGGAGGGCAGTGATGTAATTTTGAAGGATTCAGATGCAGCTGGCTCTTCCTCACGGAGGAAAGCCCTTGGTTCCCAGGAAGCCTCTTGCACACAGCTGATGTACACATGTGCACACGGATGTGAGCACACACAAGATTAGCTCAAGCTTGTGGAAGGGTTGTAAAAGGCTTCTCCAGAGAAGAGATTTACCAGACAGGGCTGCAGTGATTATCAGGTGCATCTAACCTGCCTGCCTGTATTCTCTCCTTCCTCTCTCTCGCTGCCCCTTTGCTCCTCCTCTCTCCCTTTTCCTTTTTCTGTTCTGTTTCTTTTCTTCCTCCTCCTCCTTTTCCTTTTCTTTGTTTCTTTCTTCCCTACCCAGGTGTTTAAGTTGGTGCTTTGTGAGAAAATTCTTCGACAGAATAGCCTGAATTTCCTTTTATCTTAGAATAGCATTGCCCCTAAAATTACTCAGGGGAGCATTAGTTGCACACGATTCCATGTAAAGTTACTCACAAAGGATGGTTCTGTGACTGCATAAATTTGGGTTGAGCCTAGTTAACCGTATTTCCCTGTTAGGGACTCGCCAGACCTCTTGTAGGCTAATGCACGTCTTGAACCACCAGGGGGAGCTATTCTCCGCAGAATTTACTTCCCAGGTTTATGTGACTCCAACTTTTAATTTCTTTTTAGGTAACATTTTTCAGCCTCAATTCCAAGCTCACCCATTTGGATCGACGTCTCAGTGTTCTCTCTTCCTCCTTTGTGATTAATGCACGGAGAGTTGGAACAGCAAGGTTTGGGTCTGGCGACCTTGTTCTTTATCTGGTAGCAATCTTCACTGGGCTCACAGGAAACTGGAAGACGAGGTATTCATCTTCCAGGCACTGATCCACCAGTTTTTAGGATGCTCCTAGGAAAGATACCCCTCCCCTGTGGAGAGGCTGTTTCCCAATTTGGGTTCTCATAACAGACCCTGTTTATCTTA
The DNA here is from genome assembly GCA_004025085.1 of Thryonomys swinderianus. Lineage (NCBI taxonomy): Eukaryota > Metazoa > Chordata > Mammalia > Rodentia > Thryonomyidae > Thryonomys > Thryonomys swinderianus. Next base: position 3,100 of record PVIC010016808.1, on the reverse strand, counting down.
GAACATAGGCAGCTCTGAGTGTAGGAGAGGGATGGGAAGGTGAAGTACGGAGCGAAGCTGAACTCTCAGTGCTTGCAAAAAGGTTTACGTCTTGTAGCTCACTGTATCTATCACTCCTGCTTTTCGGGAGATGCGGAGGCTGGCAGCCACTTTGCAGTTAGGCGTCTTCAGTTTGCTAGTGTTTGAGAACTGTAGGAGGCCAAGCATCCCCAGGATAGACTCCAGTAACCGGCTGCCCTCAGGAACTCCTCCATACGCCTCACAGAGCAGGCCCGGGCCGGGCCCCGCGGATGGGTGTGTGCACAGGTGCTTAGACCTGGGCCCGTGTCAGGCAGCCCAATGGGTGACGACAGAGCTTTCGAAACGCTGGTGTTTGGGGATAATAAGAAAGCACTTGGGAGTCCTTTATGACTTTCCCCCTGCAGTACTAAGCTGGCTGTTTTCAATTTCGTGCACTCTTCGTGTAAGCCTAGGGGAGAATTGACTCCTCCAAGGACAAGGACAGAAAACGCAAAACGGAGCCAGAAGGCGATTTGGCTGATTTGTTTTTAAACGAGTGATTAGAGTGGCAGGCCTCCGGCTGGGCTGGAGGTAGAGCACAGCCCTGGGGGAGCATTTTTCGGAAGACACAGAACACACTTGCTCTGCTTGTGGTTCGGTGGGGAAACCATCAACTGCGAGGCTCCGAGGGAGTAGGTGGGTTCTCACGCGGCTCAGAGGCTCCGGCAGTCCGCCTCAGCCGCAGGCTCACCGCGCAGGGTGCGGCGCTGCCCTCTTGCGTGGCGGCCACGTGGGAAGCAGGAGGTGAGCTCGCGGCAGTGGTGATTCGGGAGGAAGAGGGGTCCGAGAGGCGCTGTGGAGACCAGGTCGTAGGCTTTGACTTGTTAGACCTCTTGGCTTCACGTGGTGGCTCAGCCACTTCCTGCTACACAAGGCATCGTCTTGCTTCACGCCACAGTTTCTTTATCTGTCGTGTAGGGACAATGACACTCACTCAGTGGAGCTGTTATGACAGTTGTAACGCATGTGCGCATGTCCCTCAGTGTACAGCACATGCGTAATAGAACGAAACAACTGCAAAGATGATGTTTGCGCCTCTGAGTGTTTCGGTTCTCGGCTGGCAATGAGCGGAATCCAAAGGGGGTTGGTAGAGGTGCTTTCGAAAAAGAATCCATTTCTTCCTGAGGAGAAGAAAGACGAGATGAGGTCACTGGTATTTCCCAGGGAAGCGCTGCATGTTACAGGCTGGCATATGAAATCTTCCTTTTCATTGCAGAGTATGCTTGCGGAAGGGCTGAAAGTGGGTGGGTGAAATCAAATCGCTTAAAGGCAGCATAAAAGAAAGACACGGTATAAAGGCAGATTTTTAGAAGGACCGTTTCATATCCGTGACTACATGCAGCATGTCACCTGCCATTTTCTGGGCTGCCCTTCAGAGTTTATTGGAGCCTAAGACGTCAGCGAGCCAGAGGACCAGCTTTAAGGGCAGTGGGAGGGGGGCCGGGGGTCCCTGCAGTCCGTTGTCTTGCTGGGATCCCCACGACAGTGGGCTGCAGGGAACCCCAAGGGCACAGGCACAGCTTTGACCGGGCAAGTGCTTTGCGGCTGCGCCGGTGGCCGAGCCCCTGCGTGTCCCCCCCCCCCACAGCCCCCTCTCGGCTTGCTCTGGTGGCCGCCATCCCCGTTTTTAGGGTACTCGTGTTCACCCACCCACTTTGTACTTTGGGTGGTCATGTTACCTTCTGCATGAAGAGAAATTTTATGTCCCGGCCTCTCACTTGGCACTCTTGCCTGGGAAATGCGGTGACCTTGTCTCACCTCCCTTCTCCTCAGATGGAAATGAATTCTCTCTCGGAGTCATTCCCGCCAACTTGCTGCGGGTACTGTTCGTCCCGGCGGAGGAATGGGGCAGTGAGGGCTGCGACCCACGCTCTTGACGGTGGCTTCTGCTTTTCCGTCCTCTGTGAGGGGAGCCAGCTGGTTTCCTGCTGAGAATGGCCAGTGGGAGGCGCTGGCTAGAGCCGTAAGGTGGAGGAGAGAGAGGAGGGAGCATTTCTTCCTGCTTTGGCGCTGGATCCTTCTCCAGGGCTCAGGGTCTGAGAGCCCTGACAGCACCTTCTCCTCTGCTTCCCGCGTCTAGTGTGAGTCAGTCCCGAGTCTCCCTCCTCCCTGGCTGTCCTCCTCAGCGCACCCATGCACACCGGAGACAGTCTGTGCATGACGTTCTCTTTGAGGCGCCCACAAGAGCCTCTGTGTCGTGCTGCCCAAAATACACCTCACTACTGCAGACCTCCTGGCTGGCACACTGGTCAAGAGCACATTCTGGGGCTGCCCTCAGTGCCCACCATGGCTCTGCCTCTGCCAGTTCCTCCTGCAAGTGTTGGCACTGCTTCGGGACTCCCCTGGACACAAGAATGGCAGCGTCTGCCCCTCAGGAGCCTGTACTATTAGACATCTAAGGGCCAGAGAATTAAACAGAAGCCTGAAGCCAACAACGCTGTGTGCTAACTTGTCCCGGGCTGCAAATAAGTCCTCCTGGATTCAGAGGAGGAACCGGCTCTTAGGAAATGGATCAAACCAGGCATGGTGGCACGTGCCTGGAACCCAGGTATTCTGGAGACGGAGGAAAGGGCATTCCAAATTCAAGGCCAGCCTGGGGAACTCAGTAAGACTCTGTCACAAGATAAAAAGTAAGAAGGGCTGGGGATTCAGTGATGGAATTTTACTGACATGTGTGAGGAGCTGGGTTTGATCATCTGTACTAACAAAGAAAAAAGGAAGGCAGAAAGAAAGAGAGAAATAAAGAAAGAAGAAAGAAAGCCCTTGAGACCATAATGTTAAGCAAAGTAAATCACACAGCAAGGGTTTCCCTTATATCAGAAACCCAAACATAAATAAAGAGCAAAATAAAAGGTAGATAATAGGAAAGATGGGGAGTAGGTTTTTTGATGAGGGAAAGAGACAGATCAAAGTAGTGTGAGGGAAGGGATCAAAAAAAGAAGGAAGATGTGTCATGTGCATGGTCCAACTCCCCACAAAAAAATATAATCATTAGTACTACAAATGTGTGCTAGTGAAAGTTCAGTGACAAATACAGAGC